>JANEYF010001795.1:0-97804 GCA_029963845.1 Rhamnusium bicolor
AACTCATATTAGTAGGATTTCATCAATTAAATCAATAACAAATGCCTCATGAAAATGCGCTAATCGTGGTTTATTAAGAAAAAATCATTCTTTTAAATGGTACCTACTAAGGGCCATAATGCCATTAAATGGTAAATTTAATTACCAATCTAACGATATCCATCATGCACCACTTCAACTTCATATAAATACGTACTAAAAGCACAGTAAAGCTAATAAAAGTATCTATAACCTGGAACGCGGTAAACGTACCAAGCAAAACCACAGAAAACTCACACTTCCTGTCAAAACGTACCTATTCCGAGCTTAGAGGTCACCGATTACTGTGCTTAGAGACAAGACAAGATAACCTACTAGTCGCTGGAAATCTGTTAATTACCAAGGTCTCGGCGCATGTCGTATGTTCGTCCTCTATTCGCTCGATATATTGCATTACAGCGGGCCGGCTTTTCAGCATATGGCATATGCTCAAGTTTCACAACTATCCGAAAGTCAACACGGCTTTGTATCTGGAAGATATACTGTTGCCAATTTAACCTGTGTAAATCAATATCTGTCTAAATTTCCTGATTCTGGCGAACAGATGAATGCCATTTATACTGACTTTTCAAAAACTTTTAACATACTGGACCATGGCCTACTTTTAGAAAAATGCAAAATTTGGTTTCAAGTAATAGTTCTATACATTTATTTTCTAGTTAGATATCACAGGTAGAGTTCTAACTTATTTTATTAAATTTAAGGGATGGTAGATCCTTTAATGGTAAGTTCATATAAAAAATAATAAAAAATCTGTGCTATAGTTTCCGAGAAAAAAGTAAATGAAATTACTCCAACATTTGCGATCCTATTAACTGACCTATCTCAACTGAAAAGAAATTAAGATAAGACTACGACATTGACCTTGTTTTTTACAATAATTGGTTCACCACTTTTTGCCACTTGTCTCCGTTGGCATTTTTTAACATAATCCCTTCAAACGCGCCGACCGTTGATCTCGACGTAAATGAAGTCGGTAGTGATTAAAAAGGTTATTATTTTTTTAATTAATTTTTGAGAATGTACGTAGAAATTGGATAAGAAGGGCTCAACTGTGTGTGTAAGGTTGGTGATGAAAATTTTAAACACTTATTGTATAATGGCTTCTCTTGTGACTACCTAATAAATTAAAAAAAATTGTTAAGTGTTAATAAATTATGAAACTAATTAAATTAAAATAAGTTTTGTAAACTGATAGTGAAAATAAGTGCTATTGTGAAACGTGAGTACTGAATACGCCTATGTCTCCATATTCTTACGTGGTCGAATATCAAAGCCCGCCGAATAGCCGCTTACACGCTTTTTGTGAAGTTCTTTTTTTTAATGATTTATCATTTGAACTAAAAAACTGGAGTAGGAAACTTTGTCGGTGATTTTCTGACGTTTTTGTATCTTTGCAATTTGCAACGAACTTAAATAAACAAATCATATTGTTCGCGTCATAAGTGGGTCAGATGAGCAATGCAGCGGTCCACAAAAGTTTAACAATATTTTAGGTAAGGTAGTTCAGTTTTTCAACTTTCTGTTTTCTTTTTTTTCGCAATTCGTGTTACTAATATCAACAGAACCCCATCTTAAAATTACACAGATAAGTTGGCGTTTCAAACATATTTGCAACATAAAAAATGTCGGCTTCTTTGACGGCGGTAATAGGATCAAAGAAGCCGACGTTCGTTAGTGTTGTAAATAAGTTTTAAATAACTATACGTCAATTTGTACTATGCCATGCTTTCTAGTTTGTCACATTTTATATTTCACTCATTGGTTCCACAAGGATCCGTTCTCGGATCGGCAATTACCAGCTGATGGGGAACATCCTTTAGAGTTCACCGATGTAGACTTAAGGACGAGGGTTAGCCTTAACACCAGGGCTAACCTAAAGCCACAAGACCTGGCTAGAATGGACGCGGTCATCGATGAGGAAATTCCGGAAGATGTAGACATCTGGCAAATCAACTGTGCCGTGTACAACGCCGCGAAGCAACTCGTCCCCCGTGAGAGGTCAACCAATCACGGGGTCGGGAAACCAAGCGGCGTGTACAAAAATCGAAGGCAAGATACAGTCGGCCAGACAACACGCTTCTCGGATCCAGAGTGTGGTGGAATATAAGACGACTGGTAGAGTTTTTACTCCCAGGATCCGGCGCATAGCTGCCGGATTAAGACGTCAACACCATACTCTAAATCTGACAGTGATGCTTACCATCAAGCAGCACTGTCTAGATAGAATCCGAGCGCTCATGGCGATAAAGAAAACATTGAAGAGGCGGGTGAGGAGTATGGAACAAAACAATTTGTTCCGTACGAATCCATCCCGCCTCTTTCAAGACCACAGCGTGTTGTCGAGAATCCGCCGACTGTAGAAGATGTCGAAACCCTCTGGAAGGGAATCTACGAAACGACGCGTCCATTCAATAGCGACACTCCATCAATTGCACACTTCGAGGCTCTGTGTCACAGACATCTTGAAGAGCCAGAAGAAGTGTGCCCGGCAATCAGTACGGAGGAAGTCCAACAAGCACTTGTTGGTACCAAGAACTTCGCTGCCCCGGGCCCAGACGGCATTAACAACTGGTGGTGGAAGAATTTCCTTCCACTCACCGCCGTCTGGCGCGAGTTTTCAACTCATGGTTGAACGAGGGGCAGCAGATTCGGACTGGTTTGTCGAGGGACGTACTGTGCTTATCCCCAAAAAGGGGATCTTTCCGATCCGAGGAATTATAGGCCGATCACTTGCCTTAACTCCTGCTACAAGATATTTACACGTATCTTGTATGCTAGGACGCTGAGGTCTGTTGATCCGGTCTTCCAGCAGATACACGAACAGCGTGGTGCCAAGAAGGGCATGGCAGGTTGCAAGGACAGCCTGCTGATAGACCGCTGTATTACACAGGATTCTGTGCAATACAAGCGGAATCTATCGATGGCCTGGATTGATTACCGCAAGGCATTTGATACAACATCACATGAGCTATTGTTGTACTTGCTCAAATGTCTTGCAGTACCAGCACCACTAGTGAGATGCATAGAACAGCTGCTGCCGCTCTGGAAGACCCGCTTCACCATAACATCAGGTGCACAGCGGGTCACGACAGAGCAGGTGGCATTAGGAGAGGAGTTTTCCAGAGTGACTCCCTGAGTCCTCTCCTCTTCTGCATCTCACTGCTGCCGTTGTCTGTTGGGCTCCGCCAAACCCGCGGATATCAATGTGGGCCACCCAGCGACCGGAGGCATAAGGTCACCCATCTATTTTATATGGATGACCTTAAACTTTATGCCTCCGGAGAGCGTGAACTACAAAACGCTCTTAGGGTGGTCGAAGAATATACGCGGGCAATTGGTATGGAGTTCGGGTTGGACAAATGTGCAGTCGTCCACCTCAAGAGAGGACGATGCGGGGAATTCTCTGATGATGCGCAGCTCGCAGACGGAAGCATCCTAAGACATCTGGATGCCGGAGAGACCTATACATACCTAGGTGTGCAACAAAGGCACATCCAAGATGTGACACAAATAAAGGATTCTCTCCGCGGCAAGTACAGACACCGCCTCCGAAAGATTTGGTCTTCCGAACTTTCGGGGAAGAACAAGGTGTCTGCAACTAATATGCTTGCCGTTCCGATTCTGCTCTACTCCTTCGGAGTAGTAAAGTGGAGGGTAGATGAGCTGCGCCAATTAGACAGAGATACCCGCAAGATGATGAATATTCACAGAAGTATTCATCCTAGATCGTCCGTTCCTCGTGTGTACCTCCCACGTCAACGGGGGGGCCGAGGACTCTTGAGCCTGGAGTGTACGCATGGCAGAGTAGTACTGAGTATGGCATGTAACATACTCAGGAGCTCAGATCCCCTCTTGCGGTTCGTAAAACATCACGAAACTGTAGGAGTGGGAGCAGGATTATTCAAGGCAGCAAAAAGAGCCGCAGATGAACTCGGTCTCGCATTTGACATCAGGCGAGGAGGCCGGCGAGGTGCTGATGTTGAGTCAGTCACCGAACTTCAGCCAAATCGTCTGAAAGCCCGAATAAGAGCTGCCGAACAGGAAAATCTGTTTCGGCAGCACGTCGATAAACCCCAGCATGGTGTCTTCTATAAGAACATAGAAACACTGGGTTTATCGACCAGGCTGACCTTCGCCTTTCTAAGGTCAGCAGGGCTTAAGTCGGAGACCGAGGGATTCATTATGGCCTGCCAAGATGGTGTTATCAACACCTTGGTCTACCGTAGCCGCGTGTGGCGTGTAGAGGTTCCTGATATCAACTGCAGGACCTGCCATCAGGCGCCGGAATCGCTCATGCACTTACTTTCTGCATGCCCCATATATGCGATTTCGGCCTACATACACCGACATAACGCGGCTTTACTAGTGCTATACTACCATCTACGGCACTCGTACGGGGTAGACCAGACACCAGTGCTGCCTTACGCCCCCGGAGATATTGAGTCCGTTGTCGAGAACGAGAAATGCCGGATTTACTGGAACTACTCGTTCCCGACTGTCAGGCTAATCCAAGCCAACAAGCCTGACATAGTCCTCCTCGACCATCAACTCAAGGTGATGTATGTTATCGAGTTCTCGGCACCTGCGGAGAAAAACATCACCTTGAAGGAGGAGGAGAAACGGACCAAATATCGCGATCTCCGGTACGAGCTCCAAGTGCTGTACCCAGGCTACTCGGTCAAAATGGTCGTCCTTATTATCGGTGTACTCGGAGGGATAAAGCCTACGCTGCTCTCGGAACTGAAGATCATACCGGCCTGCCAAAAACCAGCCGAGTGGCTGGCAGGTCAAATGCAGAAGGCGGTCATTCTGGGTTCTCTCCGTCTGCTTAGGGCACACGATTCTGGTATCTACAGTCACTAACCCTGCGGGATGTGGGGAGTGGCTGTAGTTGATGCGCCGGCGCGACTCCCGTGAGGCGTCGGAGGCCACGGGAGGACTGACCGGCATCGGATATTCCGAAAAAAAAAAAAAAAAAATAAATAAATAAATAAATGCGATCTCCGGTACGACCTCCAAGTGCTGTACCCCGGCTACTCGGTCAAAATGGTCGTCCTTATTATCGGTGTACTCGGAGGGATAAAGCCTACGCTGCTCTCGGAACTGAAGATCATACCGGCCTGCCAAAAACCAGCCGAGTGGCTGGCAGGTCAAATGCAGAAGGCGGTCATTCTAGGTTCTCTCCGTCTGCTTAGGGCACACGATTCTGGTATCTACAGTCACTAACCCTGCGGGATGTGGGGAGTGGCTGTAGTTGATGCGCCGGCGCGACTCCCGTGAGGCGTCGGAGGCCACGGGAGGACTGACCGGCATCGGGAAACCGAAAAAAAAAAAAAAAAAAAAAATGGCCTTCTGCTCTACTCCTTCGGAGTAGTAAAGTGGAGGGTAGATGAGCTGCGTCAATTAGATAGGGATACCCGCAAGATGATGAATATTCACAGAAGTATTCATCCTAGATCGTCCGTTCCTCGTGTGTACCTCCCACGTCAACGGGGGGGGCCGAGGACTCTTGAGCTTGGAGTGTACGCATGGCAGAGTAGTACTGAGTATGGCATGTAACATACTCAGGAGCTCAGATCCCCTCTTGCGGTTCGTAAAACATCACGAAACTGTAGGAGTGGGAGCAGGATTGTTCAAGGCAGCAAAAAGAGCCGCAGATGAGCTCGGTCTCGCATTTGACATCAGGCGAGGAGGCCGGCGAGGTGCTGATGTTGAGTCAGTCACCGAACTTCAGCCCGAATTAGAGCTGCCGAACAGGAGAAACTGTTTCGGCAGCACGTCGATAAACCCCCAGCATGGTGTCTTCTATAAGAACATAGAAACACTGGGTTTATCGACCAGGCTGACCTTCGCCTTTCTAAGGTCAGCAGGGCTTAAGTCGGAGACCGAGGGATTCATTATGGCCTGTCAAGATGGTGTTATCAACACCTTGGTCTACCGTAGCCGCGTGTGGCGGGTAGAGGTTCCTGATATCAACTGCAGGACCTGCCATCAGGCGCCGGAATCGCTCATGCACTTACTATCTGCATGCCCCATATATGCGATTTCGGCCTACATCCACCGGCATAACGCGGCGTTACGAGTGCTATACTACCATCTAAGGCACTCGTACGGGGTAGACCAGACACCAGTGCTGCCTTACGTCCCCGGAAATATTGAGTCCGTTGTCGAGAACGAGAAATGCCGGATTTACTGGAACTACTCGTTCCCGACTGTCAGGCTAATCCAAGCCAACAAGCCTGACATAGTCCTCCTCGACCATCAACTCAAGGTGAAGTATGTTATCGAGTTCTCGGCACCTGCGGAGAAAAACATCACCTTGAAGGAGGAGAAGAAACGGACCAAATATCGCGATCTCCGGTACGAGCTCCAAGTGCTGTACCCAGGCTACTCGGTCAAAATGGTCGTCCTTATTATCGGTGTACTCGGAGGGATAAAGCCTACGCTGCTCTCGGAACTGAAGATCATCCCGGCCTGCCAAAAACCACCGGAGGGGGGGGGGGGGAAAAAAGAAAAAGGCGGTCATTCTGGGTTTCCCCCCTCTTTTTGGGGCCCAACAGGTGTTTTTTCCCCCCCCCCCCCCCCCGGGGGGGGGGGGGGGGGGGGGGGGGTGGGCCCCGCGCCCCCCCCCGGGGGGGGGGGGGGCCCGGGGGGGGGGCCGGGGGGGCGGGGCCCCCCAAAAAAAAAAAAAAAAAAAAAAAAAAAATAAAACCTTTATTTTTAATAATGCAGTCTAACTTTTACAAAAGTTATAATGCAAATTTGGGTATATTATGGAAGGAGGCGAAGTTCAGTAAATATACTGCTCTACCACCTCTGGATCTACTTAATCAGTAATTTAATTAATTACCCTAATAATATAATATTTACTATACAATTTAGATTTTCTACAATAATTATTTATTTATTTATTTACTTCAATAAACCGCCTATCCACACACCACAACTCGCCCATTTTAAGTTATGTTTTATTTCACACATATATAAACACTTCCATTATATTTTTTCATTAATCTATTTCTTTTATAACTATTATTATTACTAATCATCTAAAAGTTGCTTTTCTAATATCATTTTAAATTTATTAATTTTTTATTCTTTTGTATGACCCGGAATTTTCTTATATATTTTTGATGCTAAACAAATGACCTTTTATAGAGGGTGGTTTTATGTGATTTTCTTCTTATGTTTATGTCATGTGCATCTGTTCCAAATCGAATTTTATGAAACAAGTAAGGTGGAGTCCTCGTGATAATAATCTTATGAAAGAACACAAATAAATGAAGTAGGCTCCTGTTAGTCATATTTAACCAACCAATTTATTTTGCTTTTTGGGATATATGTTACCTCCGCCTAATACCACATATTAACCCAGTTCATGAACTCTGAATCGTTTGTATTCTTTTTGTGGTGGCTACATCAAAGCAAGGTCCATATATTACATCACATTATGACAAGTTTGAGAGTACAAGAGCATCGTATACTTGTTTAATGATGTCTTTATTTAAAATATTTCTGCATGCGTATATGTTTTGTAAATTACAGAAAGCCTAACAGAGCTAACGTAAAATATAAAAAACCTTTTCGATAATTATCACTAAGAAATGTCGAAAATTGTTAAATACATATTCGTTTTTATTTGGCAGAACACTGAATAGGTAACTCCATAAAACTGTAATTAAATCTCCACTCTTGAATAATGGTAAATTCTATATTTAAATTGCGAAATTGTGGAATGGTTAAAGTCGTATCTGCTGAATCGATTTCGAGTAAAAAAACTTTTGTTTCCACTGCTCACTCAATGTGTAAAACTGTGTGTCATATTCAGAAAAATAAATTGTGTCTAGAAATATCAGAGATATCAAAAAACCCCCAAAACCGTTTCTTCCAATTTGTCCATGGATATGGCAGATAAAAACCTACACTGCTATTTTTTAGATTTTCGGAACCAACCAAATTTTGAATCATTTCAAGGGATTCATTGTACACCCTGTATACAACGTCTTCCATTGTAGTTTGATGTCATGATTAGGCTAGTTTATTTCTAATGAAATTTGCAAGAAAATATTTAAGACCGCACATCTACACCTCCCATAGTTTTGAAGATATTCTTCTTCAAAATTACAGAAGAAAATTGCATTATTAGTTTCAATTATTGGCCAGCAGTTCGTTTTTGCAACTTTCTTTCTCACATTTCCACTACTAGCTATTTTTTTAGAACTTCCTTATTTAATTATTGAGAGTCATGCCTTGGGATTCCATGCTCCAATATTAAGATACAGCATAACCAAAGTTCACAAGCCGCCACAATTCTTGCTTATTGGTTCCCTGCAGCATTCACGTTACTTAAATTACCGAGATTTTTCTGTTTACAAAGGTTAAAAATATAAAATTACATTTTCAGAGAAGATAGGGGGTCCTTTAAAGATACTTAAACGATTAATTAGTTTCCTATAAACATGCAAGTGGTGGGATTAAATTATTTGATTAGTATGTAATATTATAATAAACTTAATTTAATAAAATGCCCACGATTCCTATCCTATTATTTTAAACACAAACAGGGATAATTCCATCATATAATTCAAATATATGATTAGGTCAACATTTATGCAAGAAATAATATTTTAGAAAGATGTAAACGAATTATTATAAGCTGGTACAAAATTAAAAACTTTAGAATACATGCGGGCCTCTTTAAGCACAACATAATTAATTTTAATTTAAAAACCCAGTACAAAGTAAGTGTACAAAACCAACTGCCAACATTTATATGTACATACATATATCGAGTGGCCTATGCCGCTTTGAAACAACTGAATAACGATCTAATAATAGAAGCCAGATGTTCATATCTGCTTAGTTTGTGCTCTCGCTTATGGGGTAACGATTTACAACTACTATAACCGTTTCTCCACCCCCCATATCATAACTAATCACATTCAACGAAAAACACAGGCATATTGTGACCACTTGGGCCCTAATAGCATCATTCATGTTGAAAGAGAGCTTAGTTTTACACGTGACATTCAATATAGGTTCGTTAGTCAGTTATGATGTTCGAACGCTGATATTATATTAAATAAATCAATAACGTTGCCCTAATCTAGAGTGCTGTGGTCCAATTTTGTTAATTTAGTCAATAAAGTGATTGCGTTGCTACAGCGAAATAAAAGGAATCAACGATATTTACTGAATCAAACGTCATTTTTCACTTCATTACATACCATTCAGAGAAAAAATGGTTCCAGACGATGATAGACTGTTGGTTACGTATAATGAAAATGTGTCGAAGGGTGTGGAAGTGAGTAGTGAATTTGCAAGTCTTATTGGCAGAAAAAGGGCTTACGAAGAGTTTTTGAAGTGCTTGAAAGAGAATAAGAGTAAGTTATCAAGCGAAGAGGTGAAGAAAATGATGAGGTTTGCTTTTCAAGGTGAAAATTTAAGTTATAAGGAAAGTGGCTCTAGTCTAAGTGGCAAGTGTGCAAATAATACGAATGTGATTGCGGAAGGACAATGAAGAAAAATTAAACGATAAGCAATGAGATTTAATGTGATATGTTTAATAGGAAAAATAAATTATAGATTATAATAGGTACATATTTAAAAATAAATATACATTTTAATATGTTTAAGGGAATATTTAAAATCAGAGACTTTTTGTTATATTTAATGACTGAATAAATATATGCATAAAATGGATTAATTATATTTGTCATTATTCTTCTAGCTTATTAATTATTATACTTATTAAATTTCTGCGATGATAAATAGGTACGTACTTACCTCTAACTTTTACAAACTTGGGACTATTGTTTTAGTAATTAAAATCACGCTACGAATATTGCATGGCTAGTATCTTAAAGTTATAGGTAATGTGTGGCAATATTAAACAGTTTTTCAAAAATCTCAGTTCATGGTGCAACTCGAATCCGACTTGTAACATTCGTTTTGTAATAAATTATTCTTTGCGTTTTTTCTAATAAAATAGGGATTTAGATTTTTTAGTGTATAAATAGTCTTTGAATATATTTGTAATTTAATAATTTATAATCATTACATGTGCACTGCAATGCGTGTTAAAGTGTTGAATCTTATCGGTTCGTCATAAAATTATATTATTTATAGAAGTTGCTATATTATTTGAGCCAAATAGAACGTACCTACAATTAATTATATTAAAGTCGGAGGGAGTGTATTTTTACTATTATTATTTTTTCATCAATAGTAAAGTACCATCGTAGTTTTAAATAGAACAAAATTTTATAAAGAATGTTGTTAAGAATTAACAATTAAAAATAAAATAACATGCCTAAAATAAAAAATAAAAATATTGTCTTTTTAACACTTTTAAATGTTGTTATGAATGATTTACATATGTAAGTTTATTTAGTTAATGGTTTATGTGACATTTTAGAGTGCAAATCAAAAAAAATTTAGTGCATTCATAGCTTAGGGTCACGTTATGATTTTTTTCTTAAAATCAGTCAATGTTTCTGATTCCAAAAAAAGAAAATTCTGATGAATAGAGATTGTTCTAAAATTATGTAGCCAAATTTTTACAGTAAATAGAGGGATTTAATATAAAAGTGAAAACTATTATAATTACTTAGTCCATAATACACATTAAAGGAGTTACGCCCTTTCGAACATGGAGTAAAAAATTATTTGTGCTGTAATCACGAATTTCTCGATAATCTGGATTTCTAATTCAATACTAATAAAATGTCCCGTTCATGTAAGCTGCCATACTGTGGACAATTTATATTGGCTACATATTAACCAATTATAGAAGGTTATGAGACCGTGGATATTTAATTCCTGTTTACCCACACAGTCTATTTCCGTGATTATTTTTTAATGTTTTTTTATTTTTCAGTATTTTTGATCACGTGTTTACTATTTTCCAATTATATTGTTATTATAGTGAGAATAATCTAATTATATTATTCTACTGAGAATATTTTGTAGGATCCATGGTCTAGAGGTTACGTTTTTGCCTCGAAACCTCGGGGTCCCGGGTTTGGTTTCCCCCCCCGGGTCTTTGGTTTTTTTTTGGGGGGGGTTTTTTTTTTTTTTCCCCGGTTTTTGTTTTTTTTTTTTTTTTTTTTTTTTTTTTCCCCCCCCCCCCCCCCCCTTCTTTTTTTCTCTTTTTGTTTTTTTTTTTTTTTTTTTTTTTTTTTTTTTTTTTTTTTTTTAATTTGTTTTTGTACATTGACGTGTTTTCTATGGTTTTGACATCTGCCACCAGTTTTGTCTTAAATTTAAAAAAAATGAACCAAAAAACGATTTAGTTCAGCGTCAGTGGAAAAAATTATCATACAAAATGAAAGAAAATGCATGTAAAAATACTGTGGTAAGTAATAATTCGATACTGAAACATTTCCCAATCATTTTGTGATGAAAGGGGTTACAAACTAATAGAAAATATACCAGTCACGGACGAAACATTTACAATAATTGTGTTTTCGTGTTCAAAACTTTAGCACATTTTGATACACTATAAATTTACTTTATTTAGTTTAAATTGAGACAATTATTGAAATAAAAAATGTTAAAAAGTTATATTTTGTCTTTCGTTCTCTTTTTTTGGTACTTACTACCAGATGAATAATTCTTCGTTGTCTAAAAAATATAGTTAGTTCCCCAGTATGTTAGTGGAAAAATAAACCTCTACGCTTGTGACAACGTCTAAAGATTAGTCAGATGATGTTTTTTGATGAGACACAAAAATAGTAATATAATTCCCTAACGTGCCGGAAAACGAATCTGTTTCCCTTTTCCAAATTATTTATTTATGTAAGCATTTAGGTGAGCATGAAAGTTATATTAGAAAGGATCAAATTGAAAAACAGAAAATTTGCGAACATGCATGGGAAAATGGCCATAGAATAAACTAGGATTCGGCAAAAATGTTAATGAAAGAAGGGGACAGCAAAAAAACAAAAATTAAGGAATTGGCAATAATATTATTGAATGAAAAAAATTGTTTATCTCATTGCTCTGTAGATTTTGGTACAACGTGGTTACCGATGTTAAAAGAAGAACTGAACAAAATTGATATTGTATAATTATTAGGTATCAACAGTTCTATGTAAGTATCTATGGATATTACATAAACAAATAATATATGTGTCAAGTTTCACGCTTGATTTAAAAAAATAATTTTAAAAAATGAAACAGATTCATTTTCCGAAACGTTAGGGAATTATATTATTACTTTTCTGTCTCATATTAGTTGGTAAAAAGCATCTTCTTATTAATCTTTTGATGTAAAGTCACAAGCGCAGAGGTTTAATTTTCCAGTAACATACTGGGTAACTCAAATCAAATCAAATCAAATCAATTTATTAATAAAGTTAATCATCAGTTTCTACAAAATAAGTAAAAGAAGGGTGCCCAGCTGGTATATCCAAGATATCGCCTGTGTTGTAACATCTTCCCTAAATCACCATACGCTGGACATAGTAATGTTATTAACAATAATCAATTATGACAATAAGTAGTAAGGAAGTAAAATAAAGAAAAAAGTAAAGGAGCTAGAGACAAACACTGCGTTATATGCGGTGTAGATGTGGAAAATTTCATTGGCAGAGGGCAGAGGAATTAATTCATTAGAGAATCGTATACTTGAATCCATATAATTTTGAAATTCGAGAAATTATCAATAATATAATGTTTATCCATTTTTAAATTTGTGAGTTTGAATATGATTTGTTTTGTTGGAAGAACTAAGAATTTTGGGGCGAAATAAGTGATGTATCTTTGATTATGAGATTTTGTAAATAAAGGAATTGCTATTGATTCATTTCTAACGATCTAGTTTCATAGTTATGAAAAACAGTGGAAATAAATGTTTGTATTTAATTAAATAACTTAACAACAAAACAGGGATCTAAATTTAAAGTTTGTTCTAAGTAATGTTAATGAATATGTTCGTTCCTTTTCAAAAAATAATTTTTAATACAATGTTTTGGCAACGGAAAGATTATGTTGAGCTTATCATATACCCACCCCAAACAACTATGCAATACCGTAAAATAGACTCGACCAAGGCTTGTATAAAATTTTAAGTAAATTTTTATTTAAAATTTTCTTAGTTGATAGAATTTATAAAACATTTTACGAATTTTGTTTGTAATATAATACAGGGTCAGTCCACTTCAGATGTTGATCAACTACGCCTAATATTTTATGCTTTTATTCTTGTTATTTCTGTACATGAACACATTGTCGCTGGGTTCTCTATACAGCTTTGTATTATTTTAATAAGATTTATATCTGGTTGATCACAACTGTAGTGGAGAATGTCATGTAATTCGTTTTTTTGATATTTAAGCTCAAAAGGCATTGTTTAGCCAGTTTTGAATTTCACTGAGCCCGTTCTCTGTCTTTCTGTATACTTCTGTCCAGTTTATGCCTGAAAATATTATAGCAGTGTCATCTGCATGTGAAATGACACTTGCATCAGTTAAAATGTCTCCAATTGAATTTATATACAAAAAAGAGAACAAGTCCTAGAACAGTGCCTTGTGGTATCCCTGTTGAGATTACCCGAGAATCACTCAATGATTCTGCAATTTTTACTTTTTGTTCTCTATCACTCAAGTAATTATCAAACAATCTCAACGAGTGACCCTACCCCGCCCATTCGAGCCTGGTATTAGAGTTTTATGACACACAGTATCAAATGCCTTAGCAAGTCTAAAAATACGGCAAGGGACTTTTTGTTTTTATTTAAATTTTTCATTATTAAATTGGTAAGCTCAAATACTGCATATGTTTTTGTTAGATCTGAATCCAAAATGTTTATTGGAAAGAATGTTTTGTTTATCTAAGAATTCTGTGATCCTTTTTTTCACGCATTTTTCAAATATTTTTCCAAAGTTATTGATAAGGGATATTGGTCTGTAATTTGTTAGATTTGTACGACCACCTGTTTTATAAACTGGGGTTACTATTGACATTTTCTACTCTTTGGGTATTTTATATGTTTGAAAAGTTAAATTCATTATGTGCTGAAGTGGTTTTATTAAGTACAAATGAACAGTTTTAATAAGTTTAGATGATATATAAGTATATTTTTTTAGATAACGAAGAATTATTCATGTGGTAGTAAGTTCCAAAAAAAGAGAAAGAAAAACTTAGAGAATGTCACAAAAAACGTCCAGACAATATTTATATTTTGTATTTAAACATGAAAAAATAATCTTTCGAATACTATTCGAGAGTGAGAATAAATTAGAAAATAATTCTCCGGTTCCTTTCTCAAACTTGTTGCCATTCAATGATAGATATTTGAGCCCTACGGACTTTCATGTTTATTGCAAAGCAACATTTTCTTGAAAAACTGTCGAATTATTTTCAATTTATTTTCACTTTTTTGTGATATTTCTACTGATTATTGGCATACAGCAGATAAGTTGTGTTATTCATAGTCGTGTATTACAAATTAGTTAAACACTATTTGAAGAAAAAAATATTTCACATTTGAGAAGAGACAACTCGATTTAAAAATGTTTTATTATAAAAAATTACAAAACTATCCAGCTTTTAAAGAAAACCTATTGGTGTTTGAATACTACCAGACTTACGAATGAACGTTACACTTTTTTTCTGGTGGAACTTTCGCAACCAGGAACAAACAATGTTTTTAATTAAGACAGAGAAGTTCTAACTGAAAATAACCACAGAATGCCACTAAAAACTAATAAATACAAGAAAAATAAATGATAAAAAATAGCTTTAATTTGCTTTATCATGAATAATTACTCATATGGGATCAACCTACCTACGTTACAAATCTAATAAAACTGGCAAATCAGGCAAAAAGTCGAAAAATTGAAAATCCACATCACATAAACAAATCGTCCAAAGATGACAATTGACAAATCGAAACCCAGTGTGACCAGGCAAAATCACTAATTTTTACCAATAATAAATTAAAATGTAACTAGATTGCCCACAGTATGGCGGTCCCCATACGGGGACATTTTTTCAAGGTTGAGCCATATCGAATGGAGATCCACATTATATTGAGAAATTCGTGGCTGTAATTCAGAAATCATAATAAATACGTATATTAAACTTTAGAGATTACTTTTTAGTTTAGGATCTTGTAAACAGTGTCATACATTTATTTTTCAAAAAGTGCAGAGCCTCTAATCACTTTCTTGGAAAGTAAATAAATGTAGGACACCGTTAAGATCCCAAAACAAAATGTAATTTCTAAATTTTGATGTGCGTATTGCGTACCTGTTATCATTTATGAGTTACAAAAATATTTTTTTCTATCTTTGAAAGGGTGTAAAATGTATATTGAATTTAAAAATTTTTATATTATATACTGTAAGAGTTTGGAACAGTACATGTGAAGTATTTTATTTGGTGATCCTCTATAAATTCCCCCTAACTTTATTTCCATTACGGAGGTATATAATTTCAAAAAGAGAATGATATAGTCTTTTTCAAAGGATTTTGATAAGAACCTTTAAATACAATATGGGGTATTCTGTTTAAACAAAGCGATGTTGTCTTTGTATTGTTGTAGCACCAAAATTCTACAAAAAAATTTAATAAACTTGAAAAAATGATATTTCCAGAAAATCACCTAGATCATATAGAAGGCCTTCAGCCATTAGAAACATTTAAAAAATGCCCAAGACCGACACCATACGGGTTCAAATTATCAAATGTCACATCACTTTTCTTTCAGCAAATTAGATAAATAAAAAACCATACTCAAAACTTCAAACCTCGATTTTTTTCCCAGTTATCCGATTTTTATAAGCCAAAATAGTAAACTTAATTTTCATTAAAAAAAAAAACCGCTCCGCAGTATAAGTGCGACGGCCGGCGTCGCTATGCATTGGAAAACATCAAAATGCCAAAACTCATAGAGAAGCTTATAAACAATAATTACAAACAGGTCTGAATAATTTGATTGCAGCCCGAGAGACCCTACAAAATTTTAATTACAGTGGTCGACAGAAGCTAAAAAAATAGTAAAAGCTGGATTTCTAGGCACTAAGAAATTTCTCCAAGCGCTAGGCTGGGTTATCTTTTCGTACTCAAGACACGAAGACATCGTCCACCACCTATAAAATATTTTTACAACATCCACCGCAGAAAAGCAGAAGCACTTCTTCGACAGTTTTTATCATTCGTGGATTTTGGCTTGAGGAATCTTCCATCATCAGGTTTTACTGTAAAACTCTACGTTGTTTTGTATTTATTAAACTTAGAAAACCATAAGCAGGCTCCTACGGATGTAGGCTGTCTATTAATAAAAAATTAAACGTTATTGGAAAAAAGTATCATCGTCCGAGATCTCCGAGCACAGGTAAGTAAGTGACTTGGATACTTAGAAACTTGGAATTTTTTTTCAAATTCATTTTTCGCGAGGCAAAGGCTTTTAAGAAATTTCTCGACCTCATTTTATATAAAAACTTTTTTTAACTTGTTTTAAAATCAGTGCTTCACTCGACTTAAAATTCATTTATTCAACAAAAATTGGTTAGTTCTAAGTTTTCCGGGTGTTCACTAGGCTGCCATAAGTTTCAGAATTTATTGAATTTTTTTTGGGTTTTAAGAATCGACAGCCAAAATTTTTACAAAAAATAAATTTCATAAAACAAATTGTTAGTCCACCAGGACATAAAAAAATTCATTTTTAAATTTTTAATAATTTTCGACTGTCGTTTGAAAATAATTTTTTAAATTTATTTTCATTTTAATAAAATCATATTAAGCATTAAAAGATACACTGCTCAAACAATTTTTTTTTCGAATCCGACAGAAAATTTTTAATAATTTTTATTTTTTTTTTTGGTTTTACAAATCGATCATTATTAAGAAAAGTTGTGAAGTCTTGCGCGATCTTTTGGGCAGGCTAGTAGTATCCAAGTTGTAGGTCAACTTGCTGCCCAGTCTGCTGAATTCCAACAATTTTTCAAGAAATTTTTCGAAAGTGTTTTGTGATTGTGAATTTTATGTTCATCAAAGGATCCACTTTATTTTTGGTCTTAGTCAAAAAAATTTTACACTCACAAATCACCTGACCTCACTAGTAAAATTCAATTTTGTAAGGAACCCTCTGTTAAAAACATTTTTTTGGCATTCAGCGACTAAATTTCATAATTCAAAAAGCACTTACAGGGAACCAAAAAGACATTTTTGCAGAGACCTCCTGTTAAATGTTATGTTTGCATCAAAGCTGGCTGAAAAAAATATTTTCAGTATTTCATAAAGTCATTTTCAGGCTAGAAAAAAACCCAAATTGCCAGGGACCCACTGTGCAAGTCCTAATACATAAATAAAAAGCATACGCCGCTTGATTAAATCCTTCAGCCACAAAGTCTGAGGTAGAAACAAGTCTCTCAAGCCAGGACCGCCGAAGAGGAGTTGCTGAAATCTTGCTCAGCTCTGCCAGCATATCCAAAGGCACACAGACAATTCAACGAGGCTAAGAACAGTTTACCTTACCTCTCTGTATAATAAAAATCGACTTTGAGAAAATTCCATTCCTACGATCAAATACCAAGGCAATAAAACTAAGATTATTTTTCGTGGCAGCAAGTCACGTGGCGCCCAACTTAATAAAAAAATAACCCAGCTAGGGAGAAACAAAAACACAGGTCTTCAAAAACACAAACTAAACCTTTGTATTTGTGACAGTATCTCCTCTAATATTAAAGCTATTAATTTTCAAACAGCTTGCTAAAATTTTTGAAAAAAAAAAAACAACACCATATTTTTTGAAATACGTTCATAAATAATGAAGAAAACGAGATTTATGCATTTATGATTTATTTTATTTCATTAAGTCCATCTCTCAATAATTATTATAACAATGATTTATTACAGACGCACATTTTTGTAACATTTTAGGCATATTATATACAGGGTGTTCGGCTATAACTTTCTCAAAATATAGATATTGTTCATCTTGCAAGTGACAACATCGGTTAAAATAGAGAAACAATGCGTTATTTTCTAAGATCCTAAGAACAACAGAACTTAATTATCCAACTTGATTTTTCAGATATCTTAAGTAGTGGTGAGAGGTATATGAAACTTCTCATATGGTCCAAATGCTACTATCCGACCGACATCATAGATGTCTCTGTGGCTGATAGCGACTTGCGAAGCAAGTACCGAGAGCAGCGACCTCTAGCCCAGGTGGACTAAACTACTGTTATTAAATATAATTTGAACGAAACAACTACTCAGCGGGCAAATACCCCGACCTGCATTGGATTATACCTTCAAATCATGATAGATCGGTAGCCAATATCATTTGTCAATTCCTAACCAGACATAGACCAGTTTTGAACTTATTAGTTCTCCTCAGTATGCCATAGGTTATGGAACAGACAAATGATAGTAGCCAACCTGCTAGTCATATACTGACTAAGGTAAATTGAGTAGTGGTGAGAGGTATATGAAACTTCTCATATGGTCCAAATGCTACTATCCGACCGACATCATAGATGTCTCTGTGGCGGATAGCGCCTTGGATATAATCCAATGCAGGTCGGGGTATTTGCCCGCTAAGTGGTTGTTTCGTTCAAATCATATTTAATAACAGTAGTTTAGTCCACCTGGACTAGAGGTCGCCGCTCTCGGTACTTGCTTCGCAAGTCGCTATCGCCACAGAGACATCTATGATGTCGGTCGGATTGGACCATATGAGAAGTTTCATATACCTCTCACCACTACTCAATTTACCTTAGTCAGTATATGACTAGCAGGTTGGCCACTATCATTTGTCTGTTCCATAACCTATGGCATACTGAGGAGAACTAATAAGTTCGAAACCAGTCTATGTCTGGTTAGGAATTGACAAATGATATTGGCTACCGATCTATCATGATTTTAAGGTATAATCCAATGCAGGTCGGGGTATTTGCCCGCTGAGTAGTTGTTTCGTTCAAATCATATTTAATAACAGATATCTGGAAAAAAACTGAAAAATTCCTAATTTGTTTTTCTCCCGTATGTTGCTTATTTGAATAATTCGGGGCTTAAATGAAATTTTAATACAGGATTATATCATTGTAATCAGGAAAAAAAAGCTCTTTTCAAATATGAAAATTCAGTATGGCTGCGGCTGCCACATAGAAAAATTAAGTTGTTGATGATTTTGAGTAAATGGAACGTTGTACAACATTTATTCTGTAAAAACATATAAAACACAAAAAGTTGCTGTAAGGATGTTTTTACAGAACAAAGATTGTATTTCAAATAAACAAAATATGGGAGAAAAACAAAATACGAGTTTTACAATTTTTTCCCCATATCTGAAAAACTAAGCCTAATAATTAAGTTATATTGACTTCAAGGTCTTTCAAATTTAACCGATGTTTTAACTTGCAAGATAAGATCTTACTGTTGAATCACATAAAAATTATCGTAATATATGATATTTCTTATTGGAGTTAACGCCAGCTTTCGTGGGACACCCTGTATATTAGTGTGTTCCACGTAAGGCCGTAACACCCTTATAACATTTTTAGTTTTTATTCGATTTAGACCAAACTAGTCTCAAAATATAGAAGTCATTAAGATCTATTTAAGACTACAAAATCATTTACACTGTTCAAATGCAGTCACCTAAGATACAAGATTGAATGAAAAAAAATGCAAAAACATTAGGCATTTTTTTATAAAAAACATATATAAAGAAAAGTTGTTCAGAATCACGCCGAAAGGTCAAATCCAAAATTTGGTTAAGAGCTAGTAATTTGTTTTCTAGTTATGTTTAGACAACAATTTTGTAGAAATAATAGACCTTATACAGGATGGGGCAATAGTGCGTCGGACCTCGATATCTCGAGTTCTACGATAGCTAGAATTTTTTGAAAAAAATTACAAGTAAACTAGATAAAAAACTCTATAACTGGAAATTATTTTCGAACATACAGGGCGAGCCAAGACGAAATTACAGGACCAAGTGCCTTTTTCTTAAATGGAATGCTATGTATATCAGTACATTTTTTGAAGCCTCTTTCTAGGCTCTATTCATTCCTATATTATTATTGGCTATCTCCCAACCACTTTGATGTAATGAATTTTTTGTTGAAATAATGCCATCTGCAGATGGATATTAAAAAAAATCACCACAGTCACAATTATGGGTTTTAAGAAAAAACTTATGTGATTACCAGTTACGAGACATCTAATTAATGTTTTTGAATCATTTTCATTTCCTAAAAATGTACAGGGTGGCCAAAAATTAGTATTCAATTAAGAACTTTTTAAATTGAATTTTCTCAATTTTTTCAAATGGAACACCCTGTATATTTTTCAACGATGTGATGTAAAAATGAAAAACGAAAATTTTTTTGTAAGTACTTCCCTATTGCTAATTGCAACCATTTTCGTTTTATAAATAAATAAGTGTTTATTTTTCAATTAAGAACTTTTTAAATTGAGTTTTCTCAATTTTTTTCAAATGAAACAACCTGTATATTTTTCAACGATGTGATATAGAAATGAAAAACGAAAATTTTTTGTTAAGTCCTTCCCTATGGCTAATTGCAACCATTTTCGTTTTATAAATAAATAAGTGTCAAATTCAAGAATAAACTTAAAAAAAGAGGTTCCCTCAAATAATTCATTAGAGAAATTTATAATAGGTGTTCGATGTGTTGCCCATTTTGATTGACACACGTCTTTATGCAATTTTGAAATGAAGCCATTTAGTGGGACCATTTTCATTGAAATGAGTAAATAGTATTTAACCAGTCCTTTACTGTAATATTTTTTTGTACATTTTTTGGCTGTTTTCGTTATTCGACAAGCAATAAAACCTCAGTTTGGTATAAATTGTCGTGTACAAAGGAGCATTTATCACACTTATCGGTCGTTAGTTACAATTTGTATTGAATTTAAAATATTTGGAATTTTACAATATAAATTTTAATAAAGCGGAACTTGTAGACATGACTTTTGTTTTGGGCGAGTCAGACAGAAATTGTTTACTTGCCAATAGAATTTATCACCAACGTTATCCTGAAAGAAGGTTTCCTGATGTTAGTAGCTTCCAAAACCTTCTCGATAGATTTCTGGAAACTGGAAATGTCGAATATAAAAAAAGTGAGAGAATAAAACGTGTTGTGAACGAAGAAAATGAGTTTTCTGTGGTGCTGGCAACGGTTGAGAATCCCCATGTTAGTCAAAGAGAAGTGACCTCATTAGTAGGAATAAGTAGACGGTCTGTGGGTCGAATCTTAAAAACAAATAAGTTGCATACATATCATATTCAAATGCACCAGGAATTATCTGATGACGATTTTCAAAAGCGCCTACAATTTTGTAATTGGGCCAGAGGTAAAATGCAAGTTGATGTTAACTTCTTCAATAATGTTTTATTCACTGATGAGGCAACTTTTCATAAAAAATGGATTTGTTAATAGGCACAATTTCCATTATTATGCTTCGGAAAATCCTCACTTTTTTATGCAAGTTGATAACCAACACAGATGGTCTGTAAACGTTTGGGGAGGAATTATTGGAGAACATGTAATAGGGCCACATTTCTTTGATGGTACATTGACTGGAGCTATTTATCTTCATTTTTTGGAAAACTATCTGCCACAATTATTGGTAAATCTCCCTGGAAAAAATTCGAAATAGGATGTGGTTTCAGCAAGATGGTGCTCCACCAAATTATTTAAATGCAGTTAGAGACCACTTAAATAATACCTACCCTCATCAATGGATTGGAAGAAATGGACCCACTAAATGGCCTGCTAGATCCCCAGATCTTACAAAAATGGATTTCTTTTTATGGGGATACGTGAAGGAAATTGTTTATAGAGACACACCAATAACAGTACAAAATATGAAGGAAAGAATAATAACTGCCTTTAGACCTATCACACCGGCAGTTTTAGGAACAGTGGGAACCTCATTTCAAAAGCGCATAGAGATGTGTGTCAATCAAAATGGACAACATGTGGAACATTTATTATAATTTTTTCTACCGAGTTATTTGAAGAAACCTCTTTTTTTAAAGTTTAATTTTGAATGTTGTAATTATTGCTCAATAAAACGAAAATGGTTGCATTTAGCCATAGGAAAATACTTACAAAAAATGGTCGTCTTTCATTTTTACATCACATCGTTGAAAAATATACAGGGTGTTCCATTTGAAAAAAATTGAGAAAAATTCAATTTAAAAAGTTCTTAATTGAATACTAATTTTTGGCCACCCTGTACATTTTTAGGAAATGAAAATGATTCAAAAATATTAATTAGATGTCTCGTAACTGGTATTCACATAAGTTTTTCTTAAAACCCATAATTGTGACTGTGGTGATTTTTTTTAATATCCATCTGCAGATGGTATTATTTCAACAAAAAAATTCATTACATCAAAGTGGTTGGGAGATAGCCAATAATAATATAGGAATGAATAGAGCCTAGAAAGAGGCTTCAAAAAAATGTACTGATATACATAGCATTCCATTTAAAAAAAAGGCACTTGGTCCTGTAATTTCGTCTTGGCTCACCCTGTATGTTCGAAAATAATTTCCAGTTATAGATTTTTTTTATCTAGTTTACTTGCAATTTTTTTTTTAATTTCTAGCTATCGTAGAACTCGAGATATCGAGGTCCGACGCACTATTGCCCCACCCTGTATTTCTAAAGAAAACAAATAAATTCAGTTCCTATTGGATAAGCTGATTGAGTTAGGCGATAACTTGTCTTTGACACTAATAAACTAAATAAAACGATAAACGCAAATTATTCATTTATTATTTTATTTTGGAAATGTATACATTCAGTTTTTTATTTACAATAAAAAAAAATATTATAGTAAATTTCATGACTAGATTTTTTTTGTAGTAAATATATATACCTAATCTATAATAAATATGTGTAAAATGACTAGATAAAAAGTACTGTTAACACCTAGAATACTTATAACACGAATTTATAGTGTTTGAAGTATCTTGTGAAGAAATTTAAGGGGTCTAGTTTGCTGTTTGCAGCAATGAATAAAAATATATATTTTCTTCTATAATTTAGCTTATACAGTATACTGAATCATTAGACATGAGTCCCTTAAATGGCAACTTTGCAATGTAAACTACAGGCAGACAAGCCGTCGCTCTTCAGCGTTAGCATTAGCAGAGCAGAGAATTCATTTTCATATCCATATTTAATCTTCCTTCAATGTACTATGTTTAATACTTCAATACGCATACTGTATATACATTCTATGCAACACATAACCATGAATATATATGAAGTACTATAGATGGAGTGTAAATTGTCGTCCCATTATTGGGACCTTGGTGAGTATGACGGAAATGGTTTGACTGACAACGAAATTAGTCCCGTTCCAATTTCAAGGTTGATTTTAGGAATGCAATTTTGAAATGTTGGCATATTCTTTGTGACACAAAAAGCCACATTTTGCACTTATTAAGTGAAATACATCACTTTTGATCTTTAAATAGCAACCTATATATATATATATATATATATTTGTATATTTAGATTCCACATGAAATTTTCGTTACAACGATGTATCACAATTAGGTAATTGTTTTCAAAACGTCATAAATTCGAAAAAGCGAAAAAAGCTAAGTTGGTAACTGCAAGACTGTGATTTCAAAAAATTTACCCAGTAGCCTTGAATCTGATGTATCCCCTTCATTTTTATTGTCGCATTTCAAAAAAAGTTTATTTCGTGCAAAAAGCACTATTTTGAATTGAAAAACAATTTTTTGAAAAGACTCCATTTTGAAAACAATTACCAATTTGTGATACATCGGTGTAACAAGAATTTCATGTGGAATCTAAATATGCAAAAATATATATAGGTTGCTACTTAAAAATCCAAAGCTGTTGCTACTTCCGGTTGGACAGGAAGTGATATTTTTCACTTAATAAGTGCAAAACGTGGTTTATTGTGTCACAATTGATATGCCAAAATTTCAAAATTGTATTCCTAAAATGAACCGAGAAATTGGAACGGGACTAATCTCGTTGTCACCCGGTATAGTAAAAACAACCATAGGTAGGTGTATATATTATACATCAAGTCATCTTTTTGCAAAAAAAAAAAAGATACTTTAAACATAGTGATTTACTGTCAGATTCAAATAGGATTGCAAGATGACGATGTAGTACAGCTCAGTATTTTTAAAAAGCAGTATTTCTGCTTCCGTATAACAGTAAGTTGCTGTGCGCAAAATTGCTCTCTAAAATGATAACAGAATGAATCTTGTTATGTTCTTCTATATCGCATTCCTATTTGAATTGGATAGTACAGAGAAAAGCTCATAATTAACCGTCTCATAAATAGGAAGCTGACCGGTAATTGGTTAAGTTGCACATATTTGTCAGATCTATATTCTACTGTACAATACTATGTATATGCGAGGGGGTGTCAAAAACATTAATTACACAGGCACACAAAAAAAAAGTGGGTTGTTCTTTTGTCTAGACTAACTTATCTTTATATATTTTGACGCGCTGAAATCGAATCCGGAGTCAGAATTGCTCCATCACACTCCAGTTCTTTTTAATTGTAGAAAACCAACCTTAAGTTCGGAAAATTCTTCTGTATGAGGCGCAAATTGTTCTTTTGACTAGACCAACTTATCTTTTGTATTTTGACGCGCTGAATTCAAATCCGGGGTTAGAATTGCTCCATCACCCTCCAGCCTTAATTGTGGTTTTCCACCATTAAAAAAACTGGAGGGTGATGGAGCAATTCTGACTCCGGATTCGAATTCTGCGCGTCAAATTACAAAAGATAAGTTGGTCTAGTCAAAAGAATAGCCCGCGCCCCATACAGAGGAATTTTCCAAATTTACGCATGGTTTTCCACAATTAAAAAAAAACTGGAGGGTGATGGAGCAATTCTGATTCCGGATTCGAATTCTGCGCGTCAAAGTACAAATGATAAGTTGGTCTAGTCAAAAGAATAGCCCGCGCCTCATACAGAAAAATTTTCCGAATTTAAGGGTGGTTTTCCAGAATTAATAAGAACTGCAGGGTGATGGAGCAATTCTGACTCCGGATTCGAATTTAGCGTGTCAAAATACATATAGATAAGTTGGTCTAGCCAAAAAACAGCCCGCGCTCCGTACAGAGGAATTTTCTGAATTTATGGGTGGTTTTCCACAATTAAAAAAAAGCTGGAGGGTGATGGAGCAATTCTGACTCCAGATTCGAAATCAGCGCATCAAAATACATATAGATAAGTTGGTCTAGTCAAAAAAACAGCCCGCGCCCCGTACAGAGGAATTTTCCGAATTTACGGGTGATTTTCCACAATTAAAAAATAACTGCAGGGTGATGGAGCAATTCTGACTCCGGATTCGAATTCAGCGCATAAAAATACATATAGATAAGTTGGTCTAGCCAAAAGAACTACCCGCGCCCCATACAGAGGAATTTCCGAGTGGGTGTCCAAAAAAAGAGGATGGCTCCAAAATAGTTGGTTAAAGCAAAGCATTTTCCAAAACGGAGATGAGATAAAAGTTGGTTGTCAAAAATCCCGGTAACATAAAATTTTCCGAATTTACGGGTGGTTTTCCACAATTAAAAAAAACTGGAGGGTGATGGAGCAATTCTGACTTCGGATTCGAATTTAGCGCGTTAAAATACATAAAAATAAGTTGGTTTAATCAAAAGAACAGCCCGCGCCCCATACAGAAAAATGTTCCAAATTTAAGGGTGGTTTTCCAGAATTAAAAAGAACTGGAGGGTGATGGAGCAATTTTGACTCCGGATTTGAATTCAGCGCGTCAAGATACATATAGATAAGTTGGTCTAGTCAAAAGAACATCCCGCGCCCCTAACATAAAATTTTCCGAATTTACGGGTGGTTTTCCACAATTAAAAAAAACTGGAGGGTGATGGAGCAATTCTGACTTCGGATTCGAATTTAGCGCGTTAAAATACATAAAGATAGGTTGGTCTAGTCAAAAGAAAAGCCCACTTTTCTTCGTGTGCCTGTGTTATCATAACACGACTACTTTTAAAATGTATAATGAGATAGTCAAAGTTAATTAAATAGTATCTTACAATAATCAATATTTCAAAAACGAATTTAAAAACATCACAATTTACTGTCTTATTATGCATAACTTCAAATGTCTAATTTTTTTTGCTTTCAGTGTTCTCACTACTTATAATCGAATCGCGTAAACACCACATTTATAGAGATTCTACAAAAAATCTCTCGGTCTTAAGTCTGCAAACCGAGCCGGTTCAGCTAAATATGAACTTTGGTCAATCCACTGATTTTTCGAATTAAAAATGTATTAACAGTATTAGTAATGTATTGAAATTCATTTTTCTGTCTAATGAAACTGTAATAAATAATGTATTTAAGATTTCTTATTGATTAATAATACCATACTTTGAAATCAGTCTGAATCGCTATGGCAAAACACAACAGAAACCAGAATGGCTTGTGAAGCGGCAATAAAATAACCCCAGTCCCCCTCATTTTTACCCCCAAAGGTTGCCCCCCCCCTTTTTCGGCCCCCCAACCTTTTTTTTTAGTTTTTTTTTTGGGGGGGGGGGGTTATTAAATAATATGTTATTTTATTGAGCTCATTTTAAGATAGTAACGGTTACAATTATTTGTTTAAAGTGAGACTTTTGCCAAATAAAGTAAACATGTAAATGGTGCTTCTTTTAAAAAAGGACTTTGTCACCTACCACCAAACATTAAAATTGGGATATGCAAAATCCAACTATATATACGTATATTAAAATGTTACTTAAGTTTAAGAATTGTATTGACTTAAAGCCTATACAGATATTCTTATGTCTTAGATATGAAAATTTTTTCATTAAAAAAACATTGTGCTGTAAAATATATCATATTTACACTAATAATTATCTAAACTCTACTTAAAAACAGTCTTAATTATTCACAATATTGTTATAAATATAATCTTAATATTACTGACTAGAATATACATATTAAAGTCTTACATCTTTATTGTCACCGCTGATAAAAAAATTAACACGAGGAGAGAAATTTATCATTTTATAGAATGTTACAAAATACGTTCAGATTTATTTTAAAATCCTCTGACTTAATTGCTGCCTGAAAAGAGAAAGGTGTATTACGTTACTTTTAGATTTGTCATTTATCTTTTTTACAAAACACAATCTTTACAATTTACAAAGACGATTAGCGCCAATTTAATACTTTAAACTGTACGGACCTGATTGTCTCTTTACACATAAAAGTACTTACAGTTCGAGAAGAAAAATCAGTAGCGGACCATAACGTAACGTACGAGTACTCGCATTTAATAAGAAAATTTACAGTTGCCTCGGCTAGTCTCTGAATCGACTACCTTTTGAAATAATTAAAGTATATTCTCTATAAGCACGAAGTAATGATAGATTGATAAATATATTTATTCACAGGACTACATTGTGATGTTCATTTGAGTCAAATTTCACTAATTTATCAACAACATATCAAATAACTTTTACTTTTATCCGCCTCAACGTTACGTCAATGAAGGCATGCTAATTTAAACAGCGTTCATAAATCACTTTAATTGACAATTTAATCTGGGAATTGCAGCGGCATAGAATAGTAACGAGCTTGAATACATTCAAGTTGATTGGCTTTTAATTTGGACATCTTGCTAGTATTATATGTAATAAATTTAGAGCCCGGATCCGAATATTACATGATGATATTTTCTCAAAAATATTGTATCGAACTCCTGTGTTATCAAACTGTAACTCTGGGAAATTGTTTATCCGTTTATCCTTCGTTCAACAGTACTTCCAGAGAGAAATGGAAGCGACATTTTCAAAATGTTCCATGACAATATTCTCAATGTAAAATTCGGATTCGAGCTCTATTAATAAACTCAACTGAATAAACTTAATTCAAAGCGGATACCGCTTCACAAATATAGCAGCATAAGTTGCCCTTGTAAAAGACTGCAAGAGTTTTTGCTAATCTTCGCGCTAATAGAGAACACACACTACGTATTTCATAAATTGCGGAAGCCATGTAGTGTTGTAATGTTTCCGGAAATTTACAAAAAATTTCTAATATTTTGGAAACAGAGGGATGGTATTTATTAGATTTGCAGCTGTTGAAGATCTATGTCGACTCAATGATTACGCCAAATAATAACTTTTTGTTTCTTAGGGCCGGTTGTTCCCTAGCAATGCAGTTTAAGTTTGATCTTGGATCACGACATGGAACACTGAAATAATTTTGAAATTATCGTCTAGATATTTTTTCTATGGTATTTGATCCATGATCAAACTTAAACCATTATATTTCATAAGCAAGTTCATAAGCAGATAAGCAAATGATATAATCATGAAACGACTAAAACGTGTTTTAATCATCTCCTGATGATGCCAACTTGGTTGGCGAAGTGCGCGTTGAATGCAGTGTTCAAACCAAAATGAAGTTATTATAGCTCAGCGACTAATTTCGGGATCTAAAATATCTGGTTTTTGATTTATGTTTCCCTAATCAATGACAATGAAAAAATTTCTTTTACACCACTGCTTCATCTCTTCGATATTTATTGATAGAAAATTCGCAGCGGATCTCACAAAATGGAATCCATTTAAGTTAAAATTCGTTGACGTAAGATGTACCGATTATGCCTTAGAAAATATCAGTCGGCCTTCAAGCTGTGATGAGAATTTGCTTAACACGTTTAAAACGCAGTGCAAATTTTAGATAATACTGATTTGATAAATACTATTAATAGTTTCGATAACCTTCTTTTAAAAAAGGTAAAAGAACTGACACACATGGAAGAAGTTTGTTCGATTAAAAATCAATCCCTATCCCTTAGCAGTCTTTCCGTAATTGCCTTTACCATGGGATGATCTGGTGGTAGTCCTTGGGCCGATAGAAACCTCAAAGTTTCCATAGCACACGCCGTGTAACCGGCAGCTTCTGGATCATGCACATCTTCATTTTCTAGGTTTGCCTGAAGCTCACAGATTTTTTGCAGGCAGAGTTTCAACATTTCTGTGACATGGTCTGTTTCTCGAGCCTGTAGAAGAAAACAAGGAAAGTAAATGATATTTTACAAGTTGTTGGCTGTTAAAGTAAAAATTATTTCTTCAAAAAAAAAAAAACGTTATTTCCTATTTTTATTTGTAGAGGACATTCTCTGCCTAACTCGTCGAACTACACGTACAACACATACCTACCAAATAAAAAATGATGAAAAACAAAATAGAACCAGCCCATACAATGAAATTAAAACTGGAAATTTATATTAGTTTTTAACCTTGAAAAAGTCCGAAAACTCGGACGAAACGTAGGATAAATTGTTCATATACCTGGCTGGAAGTCCTCTAAAAATAAAAATAGGAAATAAAGTTTTCTGTTTTTTATTGAAAAAATAAGGAAAGTAAATGTTGCACCAATAATATTAATAATTGTTGGAAAATTTTTTTGGGTAAGGGTCCTTATTTTGAGAAAAACTACTTTTTTAACTTGCCGACAGTTTCGGTAATTTTTATTACCATCTTCAGGGCAATTAATTATGAGTTTTTCCTGGTCACCATAAAATATATATATAAAACAGGAAACAAACAGATAAAATCCTTGGGTATTTAAGAAACCTTCTTTAGTGTACTTATGTAACATATATACACACATATATATATATCACTTATAAAGGTACAATTGTCAGACTGTAGTGTGTAATGGTAATGACACGAATATTCGTGTCATTACCATTACCATTACACACTACAGTCTGACAATTGTACCTTTAAGTGATATATATATATGTGTGTATATAGGTTACATAAGTACACTAAAGAAGGTTTCTTAATACCCAAGGATTTTATCTGTTTGTTTCCTGTTTTATATATATATTTTATGGTGACCAGGAAAAACTCATAATTAATTGCCCTGAAGATGGTAATAAAAAATACCGAAACGTCGGCAGTAAAAGTAGTTTTTCTCAAAATAAGGACCCTTACCCAAAAAAATTTTCCAACAATTAATAAGTCGGTCTAAAAACTTTTCTATTAAATATTAATAATCCCTTAAGTTTCAAAATTGGGTAAACATATTACATTCGTTTAAATTTTTCCATAATAATTGAAAACTGTTTGTTTTGTACAGGTGGCTTTTCTATTTAGCTTTTATTTCAGGGTGATTCTGAAATAAACAGAAGAAAAGATCCCATAATACGGCTCAATATAATAATGACTTTCCCAAAATATGAAGAAAATCGGTATGCTAGATTTCGAGAAAAGAAATCTTAGTTTGCAGAGTAAGAATTACCCGCCTATGGTTTATTAACATGAATTTTATTTTTATAATTTAACTGACTGATATCAATGACAAAACCTTTTTATGCAACAAAAAGTCTTATCTATTAAATAATGCAATAATTGGGTGTATATTTCAGCTCAGTGATCATAGGGCTGTCAAAAATGTTCCATGGGACAGTGGCGTACGCGAAATTAACTAATACGAGAAACAATAAACTGTTACAATTTATAACAATGTATGTAAAACTTACCCTTTTAACTAGCTTGATGGAGAAGATGTGTAGCCATTTTGCAGCAGCAGGTATATTTCTATGGTTGTCTCCATGAGTGATGTTCGCTTTGGTGAAAATATATTCTTATATTTTGAAAACGACCGTTCGACATCTACTGATGTAATACACGCATACGTAAAATAGTCTTTGAACGCACTTAATGGATCTGGGGCTGCACCATCACATATATGTCTTAATTTGGTAAAACCGATGTCTTTATTTAACACACTTGCGAACTTTTTTTTAACGCGTTCATTTGTTGCGTCACCTATAGCGTGTCGCAGCAGATTTACTTCGTCCACTATTTGCAGTGACTCCGCTAACGACAACGTACTGTTTTCTAATTTTTTCATGCTTTCATGTAATGGTTTATAGTTCTTCGCAATATTTTTTAAAGCTGTTTCAACAGAAATGTCTTCGAATTTTGTCTGGCTTTCCTTAATAGCTGCAGTCTCATCTGGATTGAATTGTAGTACCACAGCTTTTATTTGTTGGAAATATTCAGCATAATAACAAGCTGCCTGCAACCATGTTCCCCAACGTATAAGAATCGGCTGTGGTGGTTCAGGAATACCGGGACACTTGCTATGAAATGCACGGAGACGTTTAGGAGATTTAAGAAACGCTTTTTTGTACTTGCTATTAATGCATCTACCTCTGGAAACCTTTTCGAATAGTTTCTGCCACAAGATGTAAAGCATGCACTTTACACGTAACATGTATAAACGTACAACCTTGTTCTTGCAAAGAACGGCCTACCGAACGCATTGTTACGGCGCCATCAGTCACAAATATCAACACTTGACTTTTTGACAGTTCAAATTTTTCTAACATCTCCAGCACAACCCTGGTAATTGTTTTGCTAGTACATTGACTTAGTCTTTTTGCTAGCTAGTAACAGTGGAACTGTCGGTTTAAGAGAGTCCAGTACTCGTACTATAACATTTAAAATAGAATTTTTTATTACAATCTGTTGTCTCAGCAGCAGATAACCACATCCGTGTATTCTTTAATTCACATTTCATCTTATTTACCATGTCTACGTGTACAGTTGGTAGATAGTTACATAACGTTGTGCGACTTGGTAACTTCACCTGGGCATTGTATTTATTCCAGTACTCTCGAAATGGTTGTTTGTCGAGTATGTGAAGCGAAACATCACAGGCAATCAGCATTAATAGTAAATCAAACATAAACTGTGTTGTCGAAGGCACGCAATTTTTTTTTTTATTTTTATGGTGTACACTATTTACGTGAAGTCCACAATCACGCTTATCCCAGCACATCAAATCCTTCTCGCACACTTTACAAATTATTTTAGCACCAACTTTACAAATTATTTTAGCACCATCATATAATAAATCCGGGAATTAATCTATAAATTTATTTACTTTGTCAGCAAATGGCCGTTTTCTACCTCTGCGTACATCTGCCATGCTTTATTATTAAATTAATATCAACAATACAGTACAACAAATAAAATAAAAACACAAAAACAATATGCAATACGTTCAAGTGACTTAACGTGTACACAACTCGAAAGCTAATAATAGACTGGATTGGAGAAAGAGTTTCGCGGTCAAGGTGAATGCCGGCGACAGTAAGTACATCTGTACTCTACGACCATGATACACAGAAACGATTTGCAGCTTTATATGATCACTGATCAATACATTGTCGATATTATCGGTTTGTTAATATTGTGTTGATAATATACACTAAATATCAATCTCTCTCTTAAAACTCAAAACCGGTAAAAAATAAATAAGATGATTGAGCCAGAATTTTTGGTGGTATCTAGAACCAAGTAAATTCATAACCAGTTGTCCGCTGCTGTAAGTACAAAAGAATGTAACTTTTCCCCTCTTACCTATGAGTGGTACAATTTTTTGTGTTAACACAAATTTCCATGTACCTACTTATTTTTTATTCTCTACTAATTATGATTCGTGTATTTTGTATTTATTTCGTATTTGTTATACTTTTCGAGCTACGAGCATTTTTTTTTGAAAAAAGTGCGAAAATTGGTTGCGATTTTGAATTCTTTAGGCTTATTCTAAAAAAATTCAGCTGGGCAACAGGCAGATTCAGAATCAGTGTCCTAAAATTAACAAAAAACCGTCTGTTGCCCAAAAGTCTCTAGATTTACTGTTAGACTACATTACTTAATGTCCATTCCTAGTCTAAAATTACGATCATTTACTTATCGCACAGATAATGAGGTTATTATGGGCGTCGATAACGGGGGGTTTTAGGGATACTTTCATTACTTTCTTTACTTGCTTGAAAGTTACCAAAATTTTGAGAAATCTGTTTATGTACCCTCACAGATACTAGGTTCTTTTTCGGTTTATTTCAGAATCAGCCTGTTTAGTGCGTAATTAGATAAAACTTCCGAATCCCCACTAATTTGTGAGACAGAGATCAGTGAATAGTAATAAATTTTGTGTGGGTATAACTTAGCTATCTGGTGAAGCTAATAGTTAAAAGAAGGTCAAATGGCATAAGGTTGCGTTACTAGTGTACAGGACTTCTTACAAAGTATTAAATGACAATTAGTTGTAGAATATGTATATTATGATTAGGTTATATCCCTATTTGTGGTTATATCCCTATTTGTGTATTCTAAAACCAATACCATACGTAAGCTAGGATGTATATAGCCCTGTTAGTATTACATCCTGAGCAAAGATTTTATTAATAAATTTAATAAATTGAATATTACACCAACTTATTTAAAAAATGAAATAGACCAATAGTAATATCATCGTAATATCGGTAAAAACATTAAATGCGCTCCTTCAACTTACAATGGTATCATTTTAACTGCATATTTATTAAATACGTCAAATTACAAGCAAGTCCGATGTCTATTAGGTAACATGTTACCCTCTGACATAATAATTTTGAAGTAATATCTAGGTCACTAAAAATACGAAAATGTTTATTTTCCTTTGCATTAGTAGATACCTTAATAAATGACACAATTTAGTGTGGTTATAAAAAAATGTACAAAAAAAATCAATAAATGTTCATAAATATTATCAAAATAAAATATTTAGTTCAGAAAATCCAGCACGCGCAGTCTGGAAGGTCGTAGCGGAAATTTCTAATAAACAGAAAATCAAAAATAATATAATAATAAAAAAATAATGAAAGAATAATAGAAAATCCCAAGGAAGTTGCTTCAACTTTTAATTCTTTTTTTATTGATGCCCCAAAGAGTTTCGTTGACAAAATATCTACTCTTGATATTGTAATACTAAATAAGATAAAAGTAAATCATACTTTTTTTCTACAACCTTTCACTGAAGATGAACTGTTAAGTTTATTAAAAAATAAACTGAAAAATAAAAGGTCTGCACGACCAGATGATGTTCCAATGTTTTTAATTAAACGTGTGCTGAAATTAATAATAGGACCAATAACATACCTAGTGAATTTATCTTTATTAAATGGTATTTTTCCCGATTTATTAAAGGAAGGAAAAGTGGTATATATTTAAAAAAAAAGACCCAATGTTTCTAGAAAATTATAGACCGGTTACTGTCCCGTCTGGTTTTTCTAAAGTTTTCGAGTATGCTTATTTAGATCAATTGACAATATTCTTAAATAAATTTAACATTTTATCTGATAACCAACATGGTTTTCGTTCTGGAATTACTGCCACAAATTCTTTTTTAGTGAAGTCATTAGGTGCATTGACGCAGGCGAATGTCCTGTTGGGGTTTTTTGTGACCTCAGTAGAGCATTTGACTGCGTAAATCATATTTTATTTGATAAACTTTACGATTATGGCATACGGGGTCCTCCGTTGAACTGACTCCTAACTTTTCTTAAACTGCGTAAGTAGTATGTTTCCTTGCAATATTCTAGTCGTGATTCCGTGAAAAAGATAAATTCTAACTCTTGCCTTGTTGAAATGGGTGTACCGCAAGGTTTAGTTCTTGGCCCTGTACTTTTTATTTTACATGTCAACTTACTTGAATCAGTGTTAGGTAAAAATTTCTTTACTATGTATGCTGACGATTTGTCTTTAATTATTTCGAACAAATCGTCCGACAGACTGAGTAATGATATTAACAAAACTTTGGAAAATGTGTGTAACTGGTTTAATCAGAACTATTTATATTTCAATGCTGATAAAACACAAATGATCAGATTTCATAATAGACAGAAAAAGTGTGATAATGTAGTAGTAAGTATTAATAATACTGTTCTTGATAGTGCTGCTGCAGATAGTGTTAATTTTTTAGGAATTCATTTAGACAAATGTCTCAATTGGAAATGCAATCTTCTGGTTTCTACTTTAAATTCAATAAATTTTTTATTTAAAAATATGAAAGAAATTTTAACGAAACAATTAATAAATTTATATTATGCACAGGTAGAGTCGCGAATACGATATGGTGTCTGTTTCTGGGGTGAGTCCACACTATCACATACTGTTTTTACATCACAAAAACGTATTCTGCGCAACATGGCGAGTTTGCCTAGTACACACACTTGCAGAAACATTTTTGTAGAATTTAAACTTCTTACATTAACATCTTTATTTGTATTTGAAATGTGTACATACGTTTTTAAAAATATACATAAGTTCTACCTTAATAAAGATATACATAGTGTAAATACTAGGCATAGAAATGATATTCGTGTACCTTTTTCTAAATTATTAGTCACAAATAAATCACCAAATTATTTAGGACTGAAAATTTTTAATAATTTGCCTGATAATTTAAAAAATGATACTAATTTATACACGTTTAAGAAAAAACTGAAATTATTTTTAGTTGATAAATGTTTTTATTCCTTATCTGAGTTCTTTGCTTAGATTAAGTAGTATTTATTGTTCTTTTGTCTTTTAGATTTTATTGTTTTTGTTTTTACCTACTGACTCTTGTTATACAAGTTGAATTGTCCTTAAACAAAATAAATGAATTTGAATTTGATTTTGAATAAATAATAAAAGTCCTATTCCTCATTTTTCAAACAGGCTGCATAAGCGGCTGTCAGGAAGATATGTGAAAAAAGAGATTTTTTAGTGTGTCAAAATCCTATGCGTCACTGTTCTTTGTTTAAATTTATTGAGGACCCAGTAGGCAATATTCGCCTTTTAATAAAATTAATGCGCGACCGCGGATAAAACATATGCTGTAAGTTAGTTTTACATTCATGACAGGATATAAATCAAAGACAATAATTAGTTTTAATTTGGAATTCTGGAAATTTGTATTAAATAACTGACAAACTTGAATGATTTATTGCATATTGACTGGATTAAAAGTCTTACGACTGAAATTTGGAAAAATGAACACATTGATTTTCCTTTGATTTATGCTTTAAACTATAGAGTGGGTGGACTTGTTTCCAAGGCGAAAACTGCAGGAAAGTGTAAGAGAAAGACATTGGCGTAGGTACGGAGGTACAGAGTTATTCATTATAAATTACCCACCCCTTATCATCGTCATTATTACCTATAGAAAAAAAAGTTTCAAATAAAAGTTGTGTAGCTATGACTAAATTTTGTTAAAACGCTATCAAAAGTACAGTAGCTTGCAGATTTCAGGAGATACAAAAAAAAATATATTTTTTTAAACAGGATACCCTGTATATTATAAAATTTTTGGATTGATCCTTTGTTCCTGACTTCAAAAATATACCATATGTTACCCCTACAATATATTGTTTTTGAGTTATTATACGTCGAATATCTTAGTTAAACTAGTTACTGTAAATATGGAAAAGTTAACATTATTAAAGTGAGCTGTGAAAATGACAACTGACATGACATGACAAATAATAATAATAATAATAATAATAAAACGTCTTTATTAAATTAATAATTTTACATTAATTAATTTACTCCCTGGGCGAAGTTTAGCTCTAGGGCTACTCTTACACTTAACCCAATGTAAATAATTACATAAAAAAATATAAATATAAATAACAGTAACATTAAATTGAAAAGATGAACAAAAGAAAGAAAGAAAGTAAAACGTAAAAGTAATGAGTAGATTATCCCAAAAATTATGCAAACAGAAGAGAAAGAAAAAAAGTGAAAAAAATATCAAGAATTAAAATGAGTTGCCAAGTAACTGCTGATCTAAAAGATATTTTTTGAGTTTCTTTTTAAAATTAGGAACGGTATACTTTTTAAAATCTAGGTTTAGTTTATTGTATAAATAAATAGCGTTGTACGAAAATGATCTCTGAAACATGGAAGTGCTATGCAGAGGCATTGTTAATGTGTCTCTGCCACGAACATTAACATTATGAATAGTACTTCTCGGAATCAGTTTTTCTTTAAGGTAGAGGGGTGTTGAAGTTGTGTATAAATTGTGAACAAAACCAAAATAAAATACTTAAATAAATTGTCCATATTTAACCATTGTATCTGATTAATTTTATTAGAGATATGATCAAATTTTCTAAGATCAAAAACACATCGACAATAAGTGTTTTGTACCTTTTGAATATGTTTCTTGTTGACCATATCAAGACAAGGATAATAAACGATATAGCAATAATAAAAAATGGACAATACAAGGCTCTCACAAAGTTTTTTCTTTAATTTGAAATTTAAAATTTTTTTATTTGCATATAGAAAGTCTTAAGCATAGATAAGTTTTCTGTATCAAATTACTTACATGTTTAGTAAAACGAAGATTAATATCAGACAAAAGTCCTAAATTTTTTGTAGAATCGCACCAACTAATTAGATCATTACTTATTCTTAAAGTAATGCTAGACTTTAGCTGAATATATTTAGCTGCAGAAGTAATGAGCATAGCGGAGGATTTCGACGCGTTGAGCTTTAAGTTATTTTCAGAAGCATACCTTTCAATATAACTAAGGTCTTGATTAATACTAAGAGCTGCTTGGTGACAATTGTCGCTATTAAAGTGAAACAACAGTTGGGTATTATCCGCATAAGTCTGCATAGACATATATTTTATTTTATTATACATGTCAGCCGTGTATACAATGAAAAGCAGGGGACCTAAAATTGATCCTTGTGGAACTCCTGATGACACATTTCCAACAGAGGATTCAGTGCTTCCAATTCGCACTAGCTGAGACCGTGATTTTAAATAGTTTTCAAAAAATAACAGTGCGATAAAGTCAAAACCATAATACTTCAGTTTAGCATACATGAGTTCATGACTGATGGTGTCAAATGCTTTGGAAAAAATCTAACATAATGAGTACTGTCGAAAGTTTTTTGTCTAGATTTTTGATAATAGTATCATGAAGGTTTAGTAATGCAGTTGTTGTACCATGAGCCTTTCTAAAACCTGATTGATGTCTTGGAATAATGTTATTTTTTGAAAAATATTCATTTATTTGTACATAGACAATTTTTTCTAGAATCTTTGATAATATAGGGAAGAGACTTATGGTCCTCAGTTCATTTACAGACACTGGATTTGGGACCTTCGGCAAAGGAAAAATTAAAGCAGTCTTCCATGCACTGGGAAAATAACCCATCTCTAAACAGCAGTTTATTATATGCAACAAATGTTTCATAATGACAGGAGCAGATAGTAATAGCATATTTAGATTGATACCATCAATACCACTTGCATTCGATTTGAGACCATTTATTGCATTTATTATAGTAGATTCATCAACTAGATTGAACTTAAAAGTAATGTTTTCATTAAATGTGTTTGAGTTAAAATGTGCAACATTTTCGGGACAAGCATTATCGTTAAAAATCGATAAAAAGTGATCATTTACCAGGTCTGGCTTTAAAAAGGAATTTAGCGAATTTTTATTATCACTCGTATAAACATTCATAGTTCTCAGCGCACGCCACAGGTGTTCTGAGGATTTTTGCCCCTCTAAAAACGAACGATACGCTGCTTTTTCTTTACGAATTGCATTTAGCACAAAGTTTCTTTTTGTTTTATAACTAGACCAATTTGCCGGAGTATTATTGGCTTTATATTTTGACAGAGCTTTCTCACGATCTCTGATCATCAGTTTAATCGTGTCAGTAAGCCAAGGAGCATGCGGCTTACTTACTCTTTTCGTACATACCGGTGCATGATTGTCGAATAGATTTATAATAAAATTAGTGAGAACGTTAACTTTATCCTCGATATAGGGCAAGTAAAAAACATCATCAAAAGGTATTGATTGTAAGTCAGAAAGAAAATTATTGTAGTTAAAATCATGAAAGTTTCTATTATAAAGTACAATTTATATACAAGTTTTTTAAATACTTCCAAATAGAGAAAGATATAATTTATTTCGACAAAAAAATCTGTTTACCCTCGTAGCTCAAAAATAAATCATTTTCATCAAAATATGTTTATGCCATAAAAACCGTCTTAGAAAAATGACCTCGAAAATGTGCTCTCACTTTGTTTCTAACTATTGTAATTTCCGAAATACCCTGTAATGCCCTCAAATTTGTCTCATCCTGTACAATATTTCTGTTTCCACGTTTCTGACAAGTGCCTCTATGTCCACACTATCGCACTTTGATATTTGTAAACATTGACTATAGCAAGTATTTTTGTTAATTATTATCAATTCACTGTTCACTAAAAAATACGTACCCTACGATGAAGCCCAATCCTTTTATTATCCTTTCTCGGCGGCCTACCATCCGCTTTGGGTAACTTCATTATTAACTAATTTTCACTTTCCACTCCAGTTTGTTATCACTAAATAGGCAATAGTATTGACCTGATGTATCTTCTTCGAACTCTTAACAGAAAATGTGGATTTTCTTCCGAAAGTTAAATCCAGCTGATATCTTGCACCATGCACCGAAATGAATCACGAATAGCACCTACAGAAAGTGTCTAAACGAATCTGGTTTTATCTCCCTTTGCTTTCTAGAAATAACACACGCTAGAAGGGGATAAAATGTTGTATTGGAACTAAAAAAATTGGTTCCCATATGTTTTATCGGGTACACCATTGAAGTTAAGCGCTATGGGAGAATTCGACAATTTTAATTGGGTTACGTGAGGCAGCTGAGTACCGCTTGATATTTCTCAATCAATTCGGCAGCTGTTCGTAGACAGATGTAGCGCTGCATGTTGTAAGTTCAGGTAAGGGCATTTTACGTAAATCTGAAGACTATTTTAAAGCAAACAATAATTGTTTTTCGACAGTTGATTTTAGACAAAAGATATGCAAACAGTTATCTAGATTAATTGTTTAAAACCACAAATTATATTATTTAAAATTGGGAATATTTGACGAAAAGCTTTAATTTTTTTCAGATTTTTTTTTAATCAACATATTGCCACATCTTCAAAACCGTCAAAAAAAATCAAATATGCAGGATCGTTGGAAAGCCCTTTAAATTATCTAATCAAATGTAAAAAAATATACAGGGTTTTCCAATCAAAACAACAAAGTTATGGATGTTTTTAAACCCATCAGTTCGACATAAAACTTTTTAACATTCTGTAGATAAATTTCGTTAGTCACCATATGAAAGGTTAATTATAGGGCTATTAGCTACTCAACAAATAATCCCAATTATTTTAAATAAAAAATATTATTGCCACATCTTTAAAACCGTCCAAAATAAATATCAAATATGCAGGATCGTCGGAAAGCCCTTTTAATTATCTAATCGAATGTAAAATAATATACAGGGTCTTTCAATCAAAACAACAAAGTTATGGATGTTTTTAAACCCATCAATTCGACATAAAACTTATAACATTCTGTAGATAAATTTCGTTAGTCACCATATGAAAGGTTAATTATATGGTTATTAGCTACTCAACAAATAATCCCAATTATTTTAAATAAAAAATATTATTGCCACATCTTCAAAACCGTCCAAAATAAATATCAAATATGGATCGTCGGAAAACCCTTTTTAATTATCTAATCGAATGTAAAATAATATACAGGATGTTCCAATCAAAACAACGAAGTTATGGATGTTTTTAAACCCGTCAGTTCGACATAAAACTGTAGACATTCTGTAGATAAAATTCGTTAGCCACTATATGAAAGGTTAATTATAAGTTTATTAGCTAAGTAATAAATAATCCCAATTATTTTAAATAAAAAATATATGTAATTTTTCTCATAATGCTCAATATGTCCATCAAAATTTCGACAAAATTTTAAGTATCTCCTAAAGTACTGAACTGAAAATTTTCAGATTTGAATAAGGAAAGCCACAGTAAGCAGTTATAAATAAGAATCTGACAATGTTAGATGCGACTGCCGAAATGTCTTTTAAACAACTACTATCCGTCTATGAATCTGTCAGCTACGCACACATCATGTAACACCGTGCAAATCTAAAGAACAATATAATTTGTGGCTGCAATTGAAACACTCCTTGAAAAACTCCGTGTTTACAGGGCGACATACAATATTGCCAGGGAGGCAACTATAGCCACGTACGTGGAATTTCCTACCCAAGGATGTAAATAACAAAGGATGAAAATGTTGCTGCGGGAAGATATAATTAGGCAAGATGAATAATGGGTGAAGCCTGCATAAAGGATGCAAACCGTGGACACATGTGTTTCGGACTTTGGGTACTCTTCGGCACAGTTGTAGTTAAGTTGAAGTGATGGGTACAACTTAGAAAAACGACACAAAGGAAATCATGTATAAGAATAATTATTTTAATTCTTTATGTACTGTATTGTAAAGTTTTAATTTAAACTGTGTGGTAGGGTGGCCAACTCGTGTTACAGACATTACATGTACAGAGTGGGCAAATTTCGATGTTTGTATAGGGTAACTCGGTAATTGTACAAAAAAATGGAAGACACATTCTCGATCTTTTTTTTTTAACAAATTCACTAGCGAAAACAAAAATTTGCTATCGTCTTTTGTTTTCGAGTTATAAGCAAAAGTTCGACTTTTCGACTTTTAGACACATGTCAATATCTTGGATGTTTGTAAAGTTATGAAAAAACAACATTTACATTCTTTAGGCACTTTTTTCTGTATAATAGAGTGGCGTCGAGAAAATTTATAATATAAGGTGCAATTTTAAGTTTTGGCATAAAGTTGTATTTTTTTAAATGGAAATCATAGTTGGCTATTGTTTAGTTCAAATGGAAATTTTTTTCTCTTTCAAACTATATATCATATGTGGGGTTGCTTTTGATGTGTAAGTATTTATAGCGAAAATAATCTTTTAGTAGATTACTTTTGCGTTTTTTTATATTTATTTCAAGTAGGCGTGTGTCATCTATAAGTGTTTATCCGTAAATTGCATATTAATAATTTTGTTTCCGTCATAATTACACCCCATTTATTCGTAAAAGTGAAGATGTCTTACGAAAATTACGAGAAATATGATATGCTAGAATGCTTTATTCGCAGTAATAACAAAATTGTGATATTGCATGCGAAATATATTTCAATCGCTATCCAGAAAGAGGACAACCTAATAAAGCTATTTTTAAGAGGTTAAAAGAAAATCACATTAATTGTGGGTGCTTCAACAAGCCAAGACCAAAAATCAGATATTTATATCTAATTTTATAAAACATTACAATTATAAAATAAAAATTCAAATTAAAGTAAATATTCAAGCTGATGTCCGTTAAGTTCGATTAATAATTCAGAGTGTTATGAAGACGTGTCCTCTTCATAACACTGCACTGAACTACATTATAAATAGGTATGAAGTTTTGAAATGGAATTCTCACAGTTTATAAAATTTTGTCTGAGTTCATTTATGTCGGTACTGGTTTTCTTGTATAATTTGTCTTTAATGTGGCCTTAAAAGAAAAAATCCAGTGACGTTAAATCAGGTGATCGTCGTGGACGCATCACTGGTCCGTTACTTCCATCCAGTTATTTCCAGAATTGGTATTTAATAATTCTGAAATGGTCCTGATGTTATGAGGTGGCGCACCATCCTGTTGAAAGAACTGATTTCTTGCCTTAATTAAGGGTAGATTGTCCATAAATTCCTCAATAATTGTCTGGTTTAAGATTTCATAGTACTGTTTGCCATTAAGATTTACTTGATATATGTGATATGTTAAAACACGATTACCACGTAGAGTACTCCAAACACTAAAACTAAAGCGTCCCTGAGATCGCATGTCAACGGTACGGTGATGGTTCATATCAGACCAATAGTGCTCGTTATGTCTGTTGAAAATTTCTGCGCTGCTTATGTAGGCTTCATCTGTCCAAACTACATTTCTAGAGAAGAATGGATCTTGTTGATTTTTTGACGATGCCATATGCAAAACACCAATTATCGTTGAAGATCAGTTGGTTGCAGGTGATGTTGTTTCCTTATTGTATAAGGCCTGAATTTGTGTCTTCAAAATACCCAAAGCTTGATGTCTTGAAATTCCAGAATCAGCTTCAATTTGACAACTTGAAATTGAAGGATTTGCAACCGCTATTCCAATTACAGTTATAGAAGTTTCTTCAGCAATGTTGTAATTTTTTGGTCTTGGCTTGTTGAAGGACTCATAATTAATAAGATTTTCTTTTAGACTCTTAAAAATAGCTTGGAGTGTAATTATAACGGAAACAAAATTATTAATATGCAATTTACTGACAAACGGATAAACACTGTCATAAATGACATACGCCTACTTGGAATAATTATAAAACAACGCAAAAAAGTAATCTATTTAAAGATTATTTTCACTATTTAATACTTGCACATCAAAAGCGACCCCACATATGCTGTATAGTTTGAAAGAGAAAAAATTTCCTTTTTAACTAAGCCATAGCCAACTATGATTTTCGTTTAAAAAAATACAACTTTATGCCATAACTCGAAATTGCACCGTTTTTTTTTTTTAATTTTCTCGACGCCACTGGATTATATAGAGTGCCTCAAAAATGTAAAAGTTGTTTTTTCATAAATTTACAATCAAGATATTGACATGTGAATAGTGGTGAGAGGTATGAAACTTCTCATATGGTCTGAATGCTACTATCCGACCGACATCCTAGATGTCTCTGTGGCGGATAGCGACTTGCATCACAGCAAGTACCGAGAGCGGCGACCCCTAGCCCAGGTGGACTAAACTGATGTTATTAAATATGATTTGAAGGAAACAACTACTCAGCAGGTAAATACCCCGACCTGCATTGAATTACACCTTCAAATCATGATAGATCGATAGCCAATATCATTTGTCAATTCCCAACCAGACAAATGATATTGGCTATCGATCTATCATGATTTGAAGGTGTAATTCAATGCAGGTCGGGGTATTTGCCCGCTGAGTAGTTGTTTCCTTCAAATCATATTTAATATTGACATGTGTCTAAAAGTCGAAAAATTAAACTCAAAAAACAAAAAGACGAAAGCAAATTTTTGTTGTCTCAAAAAAAGAGATCGAGAATGTGTCTTACATTTTTTTGTATCTCTTACAGTTACCGAGTTACCCTATACAAACATCGAAATATGCCCACCCTGTACTGTATTGTAAAGTTTTAATTTAAACTCTGTGATAGAGTGGCCAACTCGTGTTACAGACACTACATAGATCATATTTTTATTAATTTTAAAAATTATGGAATATGTTCAGTACTGGGCAATACAATTTTAGATCATAGAACTGTTCTGGTAGAATTATACTCTGAGAAGCTTAATTCACACAGAACTTCAAAAGAAGCTTTAATGATGCTAGTTTAAGATATCAACAAGGTCTTCAAAAATTGGCATTCTTTTTATGATACAAATGATCTCAGTTCAGCATTTTATTACTTCCATCAAACATTTTTGTACTATTTTAACTGTTATTTTCCTGAACGTAGACATTGCACTAATACAAAAAATGATAATAGATGGGTAAATGACAGTTAGATCATCTAGTATACATTCGAAAGATCTATATATTTAAAAATAAGGTATCCTTACTTGTCTTGCGCTTACAATGAGGCAAAAAAGAAACATAGCAAGTTAATCAATGAAATCATGAAAAACTATTACCAAAATAAAATTGTTAATTCACACAATCCCACGCAGGCTGCCTGGAAGGCAGTAACAAAATTATCATACAAAAATAAAAAACACAACTTTTAGGCAATCCAAAAGACAAAATTGAAACAAACATAAAGTCGAGGATTTAAGAAATTAGCTGTATGGACTGTAATCAAAAATATGTTGGACTGACTAGACGATCAATTCAAACCAGATTCAAAGAGCATATGGCCCATCTCAAATATGATAGAACAGATAAGTCTGGTGTAGCCCAACATGCATTTGAGAACAACCATAAAATAAATATTAGTAATTTAAGATTAATTAAGAATGTAACAAATACTAGACAGCTGGATACATTTGAAAGCTTGGAAATCATAAGATGTAAAAATAGTATGAATAATGACAGAGGACCTATCCCAAATAGCCTGCTTTATTGGTTGTGGGTCACAGTTCACCGAACCGTGACAGTTCGGTGAACCGGACACTAGTTTAGGTATAAATAGGGTAGATTGTTAGCATAAGTTTAGTTTTAACATCTCCAGATGATGCCAATTTGGTTGGCGAAACGCGCATCGAGTGCAGTATATAGTGTTTTGGTGTTTCGTGGAAAACTACGTCAGTGTTATCTTCACATCAAAGGTTCCAACCCACTCCAGGAAAAGTATGTCAGACATGCCCAAGGGTAAAAAACGGCCATTCGCTTACAAAGTGAATAAATTTATCAGTGAATTCCCGGATTTATTCTACAATGGTGCTATAATAATTTGTAAAGTGTGCGAGACTGACCTGATGTACTGGGACAAACGTGATTGTAAACGTCACGTAAATTCTTTCAACATAAACTTTTAAAAAATGGCGTGCCTTCGACAATACAGTTTATGTTAGATTTACTCTTAATGCTGATTGGCTGTGATATTCCGCTGAACATACTCAATAAGCAACTATTTTAGGAGTTCTGGAATAAATACAGTCCCAAGGTGACGTTCCCAAGTCACACATCGTTGCGTAATTATGTACCAACTGTAAGCGAAGACATTGTAAATAAGATCAAATGTGTACTAAAAAATACATTGCTGTTGTTATGTGTTGACGAGATGACAGATTTAAAAAAAATCCTATTGTAAATGTTATTATACGTGTACTTGACCCTTTTAAACCAACATTTCCACTGTTACTAGGTAGCAAAAGACAAACTGAGTGTACTGGCCAAAGAATTATGCGGGTGGTGCTGGAGACGTTAGAGAAATTTGGCCTGTCAAAAAGTCAAGTGTTGATGTTTGTGACCGATGGTGCCGCAACAATGCGTTTAATAGGCCTTTCTTTTCAAGCACACGGTTGTAGGTTAGTATATGTTACGTGTAAAGTGCATGCTTTATACCTTGTGGGAGAAACTATTCGACAAGGTTTTCCAAAAATAGATGATTTAATAGCAAGTACTAAAAAAAGTGTTTCTTAAATTCCAAACATCTTCGCGCATTTCTATCAAGTGTCCCGGTATTCCCGAACCACCACAGCCGATTCTTACACGCTGGGGAACAGGGTTGAAGGCAGCATTTTATTATGCTGAATATTTCCAACAAATAAAAGCTGTGATATTATAATTCAGTCCAGACGAGGCTGCAGCTATTAAGGAAAGCCAGACAAAATTCAAAGATATTTCTGTTGCAAGAAGCTCTAAAAACTGTTCACAAGAACTATAAAGGATTACATGACGCCATACAAAACTTACAAAACAGTGGGTTGTCGTTAAGGGGGGTCACTGAAAATAGTGGATGAAGTAAATCGACTGCTACACTCTATAGGTGACGCAAAACATGAGTCCGTTGGAGAATAGTTCGCACGTGTGTTAAAGCAAGACATGATGGTACTGATGGTGCATCTGCAGATCCGTTAAGTGAGTTCAAAGACTATTTTAAGAATGCTTGTATACATCAATAGATGTCGAACGGTCGTTCTCAAAATACAAGCATATTTTTTCACCACGTCGAACATTACTCTCGGTGACAACCATAAAACATACATGATGCTGCAAAGTTTTTACACATCTTTCCCATTTTGTGACAACCAGATAGTTAAGAGGGTAAGATGTGCATACATTGTTATAAATAGTAACAGTTTATTGCTTTCATTGCTAGTTAATTTATTTGCTTCCACTTATTATGGTGCATACGCCTATGTCCTGCGGCGCATTCTTGCCAACTCTATTTATGAACTGAATAATCCTAACAAAAAAAATATTGGAAAGAATGACATACAAAGATTCTCTTTTACAAGATTTAAGAATTTTTAACTTTCTCCTCAGGGTCAAAGTGATTACTTTAAAATTCGTTTTCAATGAAACGGCTCTCATGCAATTAAGTAATTATTATTAATTAGAGAAACACTTCAAAGCCTCCTGATATTGATATTAGAACAAAATAATTCATATAAAAGGTAAAGTCTAAATTTATGTTTGTTAAGTAATTGGTTTCGCTATTGCATGTTCCTGAGGTGCTTTTTATTTTATTTTTTACTTTGCAAAGTTAACAAGCGTAGCAGAAATTAGAACGGCTTCTACCTGTTTCTCATAGAGATGAAAAACAGATGTTTTTAAACTGTAGATGAATCGATATAATTTAATTCATAACTTTTATAAGTTACATTTTTGGTCAGGTTAAAAGATATGAAATAAGACAAACTAAGCTTCCTTACAGATATTTTTGTTAAAAGTAATTGCCATTTTTAATAAACCGAATGGAAAGATGTAAAAATGAGGAAGTTATTTTTTTAAATATTATCTTCATTATTCGGTAAGATAATGTCCCTAGCGACATTTTTTGTACACTTTGTATATTCAAACTGGTTTAGCGAGATTCGCATAGTCGCTTCACATTTAAGACGCAATCCAATTAAACAAAAATGAGCAGTTTTTAAGTGTGATAGTTCTTGAAGCTAGAGTCAATCATGATATGTTTTCTTAATCGCCTCTCAAGTCACCGAAATAACTGCCAGAAAATCATAGAAATTTTGTGTTGAGAAAGAGAGACGAGGCCCTACAGTTTACTGTGGAGTCCGAACTACATCTAGGGCATCGACAGTTCTCTCCCATCTTAATTCGAAACAAATTACAAATAAAATTACTTGGGTAGGTACTTACAAAATTCCTCAGAATAGCAGGGCACTCAGAATGACTTTTCGTAAATGCCCAAAACCTAACGTTTTGGAACGATTAATAAAGTCATGTGACTTAGTTCATCTCTATGAAACGTTTGCATAGAACTGATCACCGATCAGTTTTACTTTTAACTGAATCAGTAATATCTTTTCTATAATTTTCTTGTGCAAATCTTTTCCATATTGTAACAAAAATCCCGGTCTTTTCGTTTAGTTTTGTTATATGTATCTTTCCATATTTCGATCAGATCACAGCTTACAATCTTCAACTACTCAAAAAATTCGGCTACATCGGCAACTGAAGTTAGGTCAAGGTTGCCGTGGGGCATTTAAAGAAATTATATTACAACACGTATACACACATAACAACGGCACACATACACACACACACGCCATTATAATTTGATAACAGAAATAAGACTAAGGATGCGGTTAACGTTGCAAATCAGCTGTCATAGTTTTGGGTATTATCAAAGATGTTTTATTGTTTCGGAATATTGCTAACTGATTTCGAATATTATACGAGTATGTTGCATAAAGAGTTTTGCCTAGCTAGTGCTTCAAATACAGCGACAAAACTCCAATGGAAATACTTCTTGAGATAAAGTTTTATTTAAGTTAATTGTATGTTTTCCTACAGCTAATGATTTGATAGTTCATATTTCTCATGTCAATTCTTTATTCATGTTCATCTCCTTGTTCACCATTTATACACAGATTGTTTCAATATTGGACTATTCATATGTATTGAAGTATTTTTTTATGATTGTATAAAAATGTACACAACTTTTACTATGAATTGAATTTTACGTAAGACGCGCTCCACCAAAGTACTTCATGCATGCAGATGGTAAATACAAGGTGAGGGAAATCCCTTCAATCTTAGGTGGTGTAGTAGGGAACTCGTGCCAACTGTCTGTTTCCACCCCTACCAACACCCACAGACATGTGCCGACTATCAACAACCCCATGCCCATCTCCTGTGTACTCCTAGCTCCACATTTTTCCCATACAAAATCGATCGTAAAAATTTTATTCAGCAATTTGCAGATATTGGATATCGGAAAGGTGTTGCGTGATGGCTGTATAGTTGATAACCTGGCACGGTAATTTTTTTGTCATAAGACCGTGTATAATCTGGAGAATGATAATTGAAAAGGATGTTTGAAATTGTGTAGATTCTGAATGTAAATACAGAACGAAGAACTAAATGCCTATCAGATGTCTTTTTTATCTTTAAGTTGATTTATTCAAGCAATTATCTAATCCAAATGAAACATGATTTTAAAATTTATTTTTTAATATTGGAATATTCAAAATATAATAAAACAACTGTTGTTGTAAAATCTTGTAGTACAGAAATATACAAAACAAAAAAAAAACAAATAATGAACACAATTAGTATGGATAGCCTCTGTTCATCAAAACTTAGTAGTAGAATCATAATACATAAATAACACTCTTCTTCTTTTCATACTTTTGAACTTATCCAAAAACTACGCCTAGGTCTATATTTTTGACGTATGACTGATGACCGTTGTTATAATGGTCAAAGAGTCATTTAAAATAATTTTCGATTTTCGTGAATAGTTTGATAATGAAAGTAATCTTCTGAAAATATCGTCCCAAAATATTAATAAAAAGGTTGAACTCAATGGTATTAATAATAACATACTCTACGTAATGCAAATAACGGAAAAAAGATCTGTTAGAGTTAGAAATTCTCAAAATGAAAAAAGCTCTAAAGAATAATAATCAAGTCACAAATTGAAACTAACTAGACCTTCCTGTTTTTCCTTCCCCAGATTTTTTTTTTTTGCTTCTCTAAGTTTTTTTTTTTGATAAATTACTGTTAATTTTTTCAATCTTTAGCTTTTGTTTCTTTCAGCTACACGAAAAACTTTCTTTTACAATGACATGATTTTGACAAAAAACAAATACTCTTAGACTAATAATTTATTTTTTATTCTAAACTTTTTTAATTCTTTGACTTTTAAATATTTTAGTTATGACTTTTTTATGTTTTACATTTACCATTATCTATTTTTTGATTCATATTAAGACGATAGGTGAATTTTGAAATTTAAAAAAAAACAAAATGTTAATATTTTTAAACTATTAAGGAAAATTTTATTGTTGTATATAGTATATTTCCAAAATTACAAGAAAAGTGTTCTTTGTTGTAGTCACGAGGAAGACAATAAATATTGACGAAACATCGACTTAATAGAAATTAAGTTTTATTACATTTTTTTCCAATTCCGACAAAATATCAACATATTAAAATTGAATTTGTAAATACACGGTCAGTATTCCGCAGTATGAACTTATGAACTGTATCCCTTTACTATTTTAGTTTAGTCTTTAGACCGTGAGACAGAAACATATGTATGTCATACAAATATGAATAAATTTGTCGGACTAAAACCAAGTGTTTATCTTAATTACTCTTAATTTATTTAAGTATATTTCACCAAAAACCAACCGCATACTCCACTCAATTAACTATAAAATGTCCTTCAAGATGAAAGCACAAATTGAATAGCAAAGAACGAGAAAATAGAGAGACATATAAACATCACAAAGAATTCAAGATTATTTAAAAGAAATGGGTAATTTTTAAACAAAATATTTTTATTGACATACAAACGTTAAACCATAAACACATAGAAAAATAATAATATATAAAATACAATAAACTGAATAAAATTATGTCGAATAATCCACAATATATCACCCCTTGTAGCTTTTTGTTATTCTGCCATCTCTAATGTTACTAAACAACTTTGCGATATCAAATTACTGACAAAGTGTAAACGCGAGCAATTAGTTCGTTAATGGAATTTTTAAAATATTTTGATATTTTTTAATGGTACTAGAGAGGATAAAATATGAGATATTATCAAATGTAATAAAACTTGCTGCTACTTGTTGCTGCTGTAAATTAAAACTGATTGTTTAGCGACCCAAAATTTTAACGTACTGATGGAATATGACATACGAGTTAATCAATAACTTTTACTGCTTCGAGAACCTAGTACATACACTACTGGTCACTACTTCATGTGAAACCTGTGTGTAGATTTATGATATTTTTAGTCCCTTTGCCTGTACGCTGTTGGCAAATATAATTATTGTACTTATACAGAGCAAGCAATGGCTAAACATACGCAAATTTAAAGGTGGGTCGCTGGGTGACCCACAAATATTTCTTTTGATCCAATAAACTTGTGGTGATAATGAACATGAATTTATTTTCGCAAACTTCAGTTCTAATTTTTTTTGCAAAACTTCCTTATTTAATTTTGATAGTTATATATCTTAAAATATAGCATGGGTCCCATGCTCAAATTGTTTAATTTAAACATTTGAACATTTAAAAAATTTGCAGCTTCTCAACCAGCTATTTGTCCATAAATTCGTTTTCTTGGAAGACAAAATGCATGATTTTCTTAATAATGTTACTTCTTCTAATTATTCTATAATATGTTGTACGGAAACATGGTTACATCCGCACACCACTTTAAACTCTGAGTTCATTTGTGAATCATCAATGTTATTTTACGGGCTGACCGTAGATTCTCTGAAATAGGTAACAACTCTTATTCCGTTTTTATATTTGTACTTTATATTCCTCCAAATCTGCAAGCGTCTATTTATTTATAACCAGCTCTTTGAGCTCTTGGAAACTTTAGATTATATTTTTGATGTTGGTATTTATTTTGTGGGTGATTTTAATATACCGGAATGCAATTATAATAATATTCGCACAGACAAACAGTTATCTTTAAATATGTTTAGCAATTTTTTTGAGCTTAATCAATATAATAACGTACCTAACGTAAACAGTAGATTTTTAGATTTAGTTTTATGTTTTACATACAAGTTTTATGTTATTACATAAAACTAGATCTAAAAATCTACCTTTTTCCTTTAAATTATTTTTTTTTTTTTTTTTTTTTCTTGCACAGTTATTAAAGCCTATGATATATTGTTACCCAGATCCTCATCATCCTGCGTTAAACTTAACTATCACGCATAATTTGGCTAAGAGTGAAAACATCTTGATTAGTCCTGAACTAACTTACAATTTCTGTAAGGTCAATTTTGTCCTTTTATACCAACAGCTAAGCTTAACTGACTGGTCTTTTTTGGATGAATATACGAATTGTAATAAAGCATGTGATCACTTTTACAGAGTAATTAATAATATATTTGAATTGTATGTTCCTAAACAAATTTCTCGGCCTAGAAAATATCCACTGTGGTTCTTTAAAAATATGATTTCTGATATAAAACACAAAGCTAAACTATTGAAAGAATATAACCGTACTAAAAACGATAACACGCTCGTCAATTTCAAATTTCTTCGCTCAAAAATTAAGAAAGATATTAATATGGTATAAAAAAGTCTTTTAAATAACATTCAAAACTATATTCGTTGCGATCCTCAAAAGTTCTGGTCATATGTTAATGGTAAAACGTGTGTTAATTCGTTACCGGACACAATCAGGTTCGATAATACTGATTTCAACCAACCTGCAAATGCTTTTGCGTCTTTCTTTAAATCTAGTTTTTCTTCAAATATCTTAGTTGTTCCTGATGAGTACGGTAATGTTACAAATAATACCTTCTCCCTTGGAAGTTTTTCCGAAAATGAAGTATTTGATATTTTAAAACTAATCAAACCTAAATTTACCTCTGGTCCTGACGGCATACCTGCTTTCATCTTACGCAACTGTGCTGTAGTGTTTGGCTGTCTTCTTATGAAAATCTTTAACCTTTGTTTAAATTCCAGCACATTTCTAGATGTGTGGAAACATTCTAAAATTTGTCCTGTTATTAAGAAAGGTGATAAAAACTCTGTGATTAATTATAGACCTATCACGATTATCTCTAACTTTTCCAAGGCTTTTGAAATGTTACTGCATAAAGCAATTTATGCTAGCACTCATGGGTTCATTAGCGACGTTCAGCATGCTTTCATGCAAAGTCGGTCTATCACTACTAATCTTTTTTCCTTAACACAGTACATTTCCGAATCTGTGGATTCTGGTGGACAAGTTGACGTCATCTATACAGATTTTAGTAAGGCGTTTGACAGTCTTGATCATGGTATTTTTTTGTATAAACTTAAGCAGTTTGGTTTTTCAGATAAACTGTCTAAACTTTTTTCATCATATTTGCAGTGCAGGCGCCAATAAGTGGAATACCGTGATTTCAAATCTGGCGAATTCATTGCTTCATCTGGTGTACCATAGGGTTCCATACTTGGGCCTCTTCTTTTCGTTATTTTTATCAATGACATTGTAGACATGATTGACGTCAATTGTCTTCTGTATGCAGATGATTTGAAAATTTATTGTGATATTAATTCTATCTGCGATTCCCTTCAATTGCAATTAAATTTAAATAAAATTAATTACTGGTGTGTAAAAAATAACTTGGCGCTGAATGTGCAAAAGTGTAACGTTCTGTCTTTCATAAAAAGAACTGAACCGTATATTTACAATTATACACTCAATAATATGTCTCTAAATAGAGTAACTGAATTTAACGACTTAGGAGTTATTTTTTGATTCAAAGCTGAGCTTTAATCTTCATATTAATGCTGTTGTACTTTCTAGTTACAAAAACCTTGGTTTCGTTATAAAGCACTCACGAGGGTTTAATGACACTGACGTTTTATTTTTATTATTTAATTCGTTTGTTCTGTTTAAGATAGAATATGCTAGTATAATTTGGAATCCTGGGTATCAAACATATAGTAATAATTTAGAAAGTATTAAACACAATTTTTTTAAAGTACGTATCCTTTAAGATTGATAGTATTTAGCCAGGTTATTGGAGCGCCGCATGAACATCTATTAACTAGGCATATGTTGAGTCTAAAAGACAGAAGGGAAATGCATTCTCTTATTTTCTTACGTAATATTATTCATAATAAAATTGACTATCCTTCTATTTTAAGTCAACTTAATTTTAATATTACTTCAATCGCAACTAGGCACACTGTCACATTCTATTTACCAATACCAAGGACCAATTTACTTAAATTTTTCACCTTTATTGTGTTTTTGCAACAATTATCATTCAGTTCAAGATAATTTGGATATTTTTATCTGTAGCATTAACTCGATCAAAAAGTTATTTGTAAAAAGTAATGTAAGTACTGTTTAATGTATTTCTTTTTTTGCTGCTGCAAATGCATTGTAATATTTGTCAATTTTCAATTGCCAATTTTTTTTTGTAATTAATATTTTAGTTTTATTATTTTTTTGTAATTATTATTATTATTTTTATTTTTGTTGTTAATTATGATGTATTCCTATCCTATAATTAGTATGCAAATACTGTTGGATGGTGTATCTGAAATAAATAAATAAAATAAATAAAATAACTCGTCATTTTTATCGACTTGTAAAAGGACCATTTCTAACGTTTAAAAATTTTGTAACTTTTCAACCAGACCATAAAATTCACGGAAGGTAAATAAACTCGTTAGTAACACACCTGTAAATTATTATCGACTTGCAAGAGGTTCCAGCGGTTAAAATAACCCTTTAAATAAATAAAAGTATTGTAACCTCACAACGGACTTCTTGTCCAAAATTTCGTCATAATCGATGGTAAACAAACTCGTCAGTAATGCACCTGTAGTAGTAGTAGTAGCTACTTATTTTACTAGGCAAGTAGGACACAATGGGCCCTTTTTACCTAGGGCCCTACAGTTTATCGCGGACTCCGAACCACGGTCTTCGACTGTCAACTAACCCACCGCCTGGGCCTGCCCGCCTGCACCGCTAGCAGAGTGGCAAACCTCCTGGGTAGGTCTCTTCGACCCTCCACCCGGGCTCGCCTCTCCGCCTGCATCAGGCTAGCGGCCTTCCCGGGATTGTCTGTTGACAGTCTACCGCACAGAGAACCTCTGTAGTCTGTGGTCTACCGACTGTTAGACGAGCTATCGTTCACAAGCTTCTACAGATAGGTTGCAATTGGCGTTGAAGCTCCAGAAGACATGCGCGAGATTGCGACCATGAATTTTGTTGGAGTCCATTATGAACAAAGGGAAGTCCATAGATAAGTATTAATAAACTTTGGAATCGTTTGTCAGAAGGAACTCGTTAGACGATAGAGAAGATACTCGCCTATAAAGGGCAAGGAAAATCTTACTAACGAACTAAAAAATACTTATTTAAAAAAAAATAATAAGTTTGCGATTGGAACCCTGGACCTACCGCGTGCTAGGCGAGTATCTTCTCTATCGTCTAACGAGTTCCTTGCTAACAAACGATTCCAAAAGGATTATTAATACTTATCTATGAACTAAGTTAGGCTTCCCCTTTGTGTTCATAATGGACTCGTCTAGACAAAATTCATGGTCGCAATCTCGCGCATGTCTTCTGGAGCTTCAACGCCAATTTCAACCTATCTGTAGACGCTAGTCTATCGTTCATCCATCCAATTGCCGGACGCGATCAGTGCTGCTTAACGTCACTGATCGAATATCGGAAATTAAACGGATGTCCATACCTCGTCCCCAATGCACCTGTAAATTTTCATCGACTTGCAAAAGGTCCCAGTTGGCAAAACAACCATTTAAACATTTAAACAATGTGTAGCATCCCAACTAGCTATTTGTCCATAAATTCGTTTTCATGGAGGGTAAACTAAGTCGTCAGAACATCCAAGTCAGCCATTTGTCAGTAAGGTACCTGTAAATTATCATCGACATGCAAAGAGTCCCATGGGTTAAAACAACCTTTTAAATAACTAAAATTATTGCAACTCCATAACTAGTTATTTGTCCATAATTTCGTTTTGATCTAAAGTAAACAAACTCGTTTGTGGTAACACAGGGATCAAAACAGCCATTTAAATATTAAAAACATTTGCAACTTCCCAACGTTGCGTCGCGTAAGTAATGTACCTAAACTTTTTATCGACTTGCAAATGGTCTCAGGAATTAAAACGATCATTTAAACATTTAAAAAATTTTTTAACTTCCTCACCAGCTATTTGTCCATAAATTCGTTTTCATGGAAGATAAACTAACTCATTAGTAATGTAGCTGTACATTTTTATCGACTTGCATAGAGTCCCAGAGTTTAAAAGGACCCTTTTTAACGTTTAAAAATTTGTAACTTTCCAACCAGTTATTTACTCATAAATTTATTTTCACCGAAGGTAAACAAACTCGTTAGTAATACACCTGTAAATTATTATCGACTTGCAAAAGGTATTAGCGGTTAAAATAACCCTTTAAATAATTAAATGTATTGTAACTTCACAACCAGCTACTTGTCCATAATATCCTTTTTATTGAAGGTAAACAAACTCGTCAGTAATACACCTGCAAATTTTCATCGATCTGCAAAAGGTCTCAGGGTTTAAAGCAATCATTTAAACGTTTAAAATATCCCAAACTTCCCAAACAGCTATTTGTCCATTAAATCGTTTTCATGAAGGATAAACTAACTCGTCAGTAATGTACAGGGTTATTCATTATAAATTACCCACCCCTTATCATCTTTATTATTGTCTATAGAAAAAATAGTTTTAAATAAAAGTTGTGTGGTTATGACTAAGTTTTGTTAAAATGCTATCAAAAGTACAGTAGCGTCCAGATTTCAAGGGATACAAAAAGATAATATATTTTTTTAAATGGGATACCCTGTATATTATTAAATTTTTGGAATTATTCCTTGTTCCTGATTTAAAAAATACCATGTATTACCCCTAGCATATACCGTTTTTGAGTTATTAAACGTCGAATATCTTAGTTTAACTTGTTACTGTAAATATGGAAGAGTTAACATTATTAAAGTGGGCTATGAAAATGACAACTATTATGTTTGATAAGTGACATTTGTTTAATGAAATAATCAAAATGGTTTACAGTGAGGAAGAAAAAACCTAATATTTATACAAAATAGATAACAAAGATTTATTTAGGAAATTTAAATATAAATAATAATAATAATAATAATAATGGTTTATTTTCAAAATTACATACTATAAGATACTATAATTTAATTTTAGCATGCAGAATAAGTTGTTATAGCATATACTAATAAGTAATAAACCTTAGGTAAGCCTCACATAGTTATAAAAACTGGGCGTGAGTGCTACATCTTGCAGCTGTATACACAAAACATAATCTAAGCCTAAGACGAACATAATACGTAATAGTCTACACACATTTATCTATATGGTATCAGTAGTTATGTATACTACGTATAATCGTGTGAAAAATTGAAAATTGCTTTTCAGGTTTCATTAAGTTTTTGCATGTATCTATGTCTTCTGTACAATAGGTATCAACCTGTGAATATGTAAAGTCTCTTATAAGGGAATCCATTGTTTTTTATTTTTTTACTAGGCACTGTTTTATATTTAGATGTATTTTACTTACTTGAAAAAGTTTTTTTTTTGTTAACAATTATTAATACATATTAAATTTAGAATGTTATTGGTTTTTTTATGATTTAATCAAATAGATAGCAATGATAAAATTTTACTTTTTTGTACCATGCCTTGTTCTCAACTTAAATAAATGATAACTCATAAAAGATGTTCGATGTGTCCACCATTATGTCAATGTATAATTGATAACGTCTTATGTTTATAATTGCACCGGAAATGGCCTCATTATTTACATTAAGATTGTTTATTTCAATTCGAATCCTGTCTTTAATTACTTGAATACTATTATTATAACTATTATTATTATTGACAATGTCTTTTAGAAATCCTCAAAGAAATGAGTCCATAGGGGTCAAATCCGGACTATTAGGTGGCCATTTAAAAGATCTATTAGTCCCTATCAATATTGGGCATACATTATTCAAATGATCTCGAACGGGTGGGATACTATGCAGAGTTGCCCCATCCTGCATCCAAATCATATCATCAAGTCGGAAAATTCTGCAAAAAAATATTTTCTGCCTCTGGGATAATTATTTCCAGATAAGTAACTCCAGTTAAAGAATAATCATAAAATATAGGCCCAACAATTTTGTTCTGAAAATTCCACAACAAACGCTAACAGTTTTTCTTCCTGATTTTTTTATTTGTTTTACCCAACTTTTTCTGTTGTGATTGTTTTCCCACGACCTTCGATTTTTTTTTATTAAAAACTCCTGCCTCAGAAAAGGATGATCATCAGTGCATAATATTTTAGTAAAAAAATCGGGATTTTCATCCAACTTTTGAATCATCTGGCGGCAAAAGTCCAGCCTTTCCTTTTATGAGCCTCTGTTAAAACTTGTACGGATAACATTTTATATGGCTTGTAGCTGTTATTTTTTAACGCACGTTGGATTTTGGAATAACTTTTACCTAATTGATCGGCATTATTTATACTACATTCAGGATTTTCTAAAAAATAATACAATGTTTCAAAAAAAGTCTATTCGCGAATAAATATGGATGGGCTTACCTTCGAGATGAAGCAGTATATCTGTTCTTTCTGGTTTGCTTGAACTACACGCTTTTTTCTACTAAAACTGGAGGTATTATTCACCTTTCGGTAAATATTTTTGATTGCATTTTCTGACGGTGTTAGATGATTTGGATACAACACCCTATATGCTCTTTTTGCCCGTTTATTTTTATTATTTTGTATATAACAAGTAAATATTTGGACTTTTTCTTCCTCACTGTAAACCATTTTGATTATTTCATTAAAGAAATGTCACTTATCAAACATAATAGTTGTCATTTTCATAGCTCACTTTAATAATGTTAACTTTTCCATATTTACAGCAACTAGTTTAACTAAGATATACAACGTTTAATAACTCAAAAACGGTATATGGTAGGGGTAACATATGGTATATTTTTGAAATCAGGAACAAAGGATCATTCCAAAAATTTAATAATATACAGGATATCCCATTTAAGAAAAATATTGTTTTTGTATCCCCTGATATCTGCACGCTACTGTACTTTTGATAGTATTATAACAAAATTAAGTCATAACCACAGAACTTCTGTCTTAATGCTTTTCTTTCTATAGGCAATAATAACGATGATAAGGGATTGGTAATTTTTAATGAATAACCCTGTACCTGTAATTTTCTAACGACTTGCAAAAGTTGTCATTGGTTAAAACAGCTCTTTGTATATATAAAAGTATTTTAACTTCAGAACCAGCTATTTGTTCATAATTCCATTTTAATCAAAGGTAAACAAACAACTGCGAATTTTCATCGACTGGCAAAGGGTTGCACGGATCAAAACAACCCTTTAAACATTTAAAAAATTTGTAACTTTCCAGCTAGCCATTTGTTCTAAAATTCGCTTTCATGGGTAGCAAAGTAATTAGTCAGTAATGTTCCTGCAAATGTTCATCGATTTACAAAGGGTCCCAGGGGTTAAAACAACCCTTTAACTATTTAAAAATATTGTAATTTCACTACCAGCTATTTGTTCATAATTTGCTGAAATATATAGGATTTATCACCACAGCGGATACAAGAAAGACTACAGGTTTAAGTTGTAATCCTTTATAAAATGAGGTACTGGCATTCAACATGTTTGATATCATTACATAAAAAATATTATTTCAGAAAAAAAAAATACTGTATTGAAAATAATAACTAACTAATTCTGTCACGCACAAACTAAATAAAAAAGAAATACATTTCCACATTATAAAGAAATATGTATATTTTTGAAGTCAAAATTAGGGCTGGGAATTTTTCAGATTTTAGTATTCGAATATTCGTTCGAAAAAATATTCGATTAATCGAATAATTCGAATATTCGAATACTCGAATAATCCGAATTATTCGAATAGGTATCCGAATAATCCGGATCCTCGAATATTCATTATTAATAGGTATAGCACTGAATACTAGTGAATAGTGAATACTCTATTTGAGTATTTGGTTGGATAGACCACAATAATAGTCGTGACGTAAACCACTAAGCAGGCAATTTGATTTGCTTTCCAAACCCACAATAGGGGATGTTCCTGTACTTGTGCTTTAAGGGTCAGAATTATTTAGTTAGTATTTTATTTTAGGAGTGAGGCGCTATTGTTCACATTTAACTATTGAAGCTTAAATAAAACGAAAACAAAGCTGGTTTTATTATACTTCTGTCATAACTATTTTTTCATTTTCCGAAAAAAATAAAAGTGCTCTAAAATTAGAATGTTTTTAAAAAAGACGCAGATTGTGAAGGTAAAAGAAATACATGAAAAGTCAATAGTTAAATATTTACAGGTTTTCTAAAATTTAAAATTTAATTTTAACCCCTGCCTTAGTACAGTAAAAGAATAAGGCCAGAGGCGAGAAAGATATGGAATAGTTTGACTGGGAGTAAAACGTGCCAGTAATGTGGTTTATTTATATATTTGGATTTTAGAATAGGTATCTACCTATACCTACTATCTACCTACATTGGTTGGATGCATACTGCATATACCTATTCGTACATAATTTAATAATATATTTTTAATATTCAAAATTTACTCAGATATAATCGAATATTCGAATAATCGAATAATTTCCCATCAGAATAATTCGTATTCGAATACACGAATATTAGAATACTCGAATTATTCGTATTCGATTCCCAGCCTTAGTCAAAATAACATAACAATCTGTAACTTTTTATCTAGTGCATTACTCTATACAGTGTGGAAATTAAGTAACGTATTAATTCAGTAATTCCGTTGATATTAATTTTTTGGAAAAAATCTCGAAGGGGTATAGCGATTTTAACTTCAGCAAATATTTTCAGTTTATTTTCAGTTTCTTATGTCATTTTTTTTTTTAAGTTATGACGTCATCGACTTTTTTTTTAATGGCAACTTATATTTTTATTATTGATTTTGGTAGTAGTTTTTATTCCGGTTCCGACCGCATAAAATTTTCAATATGTTATTATTTAAAAAAATCGAAAATCTAGTTGCCGGTGTATCACATTAGTTCGATTTTTCAACTATTTGTATAATTTCAAAATATAAACGAATGTGCTGTCGATAATTTTACGTCAAACTTAGGCAACTAGATACATTTTCCCAATTTAATGAATTTCTGTTATTTGAACTTTAAGACTGTTTTTCTAGATTTTTTGAAATAATCGACATATTGAAAATTTTATACGATCGGAACCGGAATAAAAACTACTACCAAAATCAATAATAAAAAATATAGGTTGTCATTTAAAAAAAAGCCGATGACGTCTTAACTTAAAAAATAAATGACATAAGAAACTGAAAATAGACTGAAAATATTTGCTGAAGTTAAAGTCGCTATACCCCTTCGAGATTTTTTTCCAAAATTAATATCAACGAAATGACTGAATTTATGCGTTACTTAATTTCCACACTGTATAAAATGTCAATGCATTGTTTCAAACTTATCCTCTGGTACTTTACCATACAAAGGTAGCTCTCGCCAGAGACTATATGTACTAGTCTCTGCTCTCGCTTAGTTCTCACATCCGTCTATTTTGTAAAGACTGATCAAATAAAAAAACTTTAACAAAAAACGTTTATTTTGTATCTATTTTTTTGACTGGTGGGCATTATTCAATTTTTTCTTAAGATGCATAACTGAGACGTGCATCAAGGAGCTAAAGCAGAACGCAACGCATACGCGCTGGTGCTGAAACATGCTTGTGGACCAGGTGCACACAGATGCCCACAAGCTGACTCAAAATTTATAATAAGGGTCTTATTATTGTCTCTTTTAATGTCTTACCTGATAGGTTAGTGGCGGTTCATTATGCTCGTTGTTAGGGATTTATTTTGAACTATGAAATTAATTACAACGCGTTCCAGAGGTATACAGAGTTGTAAATATTATATTGTCAAAAATAAGTATTTTGGTTAGGTATTACTTTATCTCTCTAAATAAATATTCTCTGCCCAACTTCTGTTTTAAAATACAAAATTATCAGGGTTGCCATATCTGTATTCACTCTTTGCTTGAGATTTTCCTTTAAAAAAAATATGCGCCAAATGCAACGAATTAAATTGTTAATTTATTGTCGTTTTGCTTTTAAAAATCGGCTGCCAATTATTTGGGGATCAGAACTTCCTCACCGTAGTAAAACTCGACGTGTGGTGGAGTTTATAATAAAAGTAATTTTTGACGTTTCAAAAGTCACATTTTTTTAAGTTTCAAAAAGTCATATTTTGACGTTTCAAAAAAACTCGATGTGTGGTGGAGTTTGTAATAAAAGTAATTTTTGACGTTTCAAAAAAGTCACACTGGTGGAATGTCACTAATATCTTTTTTTTTGAAAAAAGTAATTTTTGACGTTTCAAAAAAGTCACATTGGTGGTATGTCACTAAAATTTTTTATTGACATTTAAAATTGACGTTTTAAAAAGTCACATTGGTGGGATGTCACTAATATTTTAAAATTTGAAATGTCAAAAAAATTTACATTTCAAATTGACGTTTCAAAAATGTCACTAATATCTTTTTTGACATTTCAAATTGACGGTTTAAAAAGTCACATTGGTGGAATGTCACTAATATTTTAAAATTTGAAATGTAAAAAAAATGACATTTCAAATTGACGTTTCAAAAATGTCATTAATATTTTTTTGCCATTTCAAATTGACGTTTTAAAAAGTCACATTAGTGGAATGTCACTAATATTTTAAAATTTGAAACGTAAAAAAAAATTTACATTTCAAATTGACGTTTCAAAAATGTCACTAATATTTTTTTGACATTTCAAATTTTAAGAATCAATTTTTCTCATCAACTAACTTAATCTCATCATTGACCTCTAGAATGTGTGTATCAAATTTGAAAGCTTTATCTCAAAAACTGTAGCTGCTATCGCGAACCAGACAGATAGACACACAGAAAGATTTTTTTTTGTCTGAAACTTTGTGTATCGTCATAATTCGTCGAGACTCGTCCAGAAATACAATAAAAATTTTCAATTTTTTTTTCACGAATACATACCTTCCTGAGGAAATAATTGATGTTTTTGGAAAGAGGCATGTCTTGATATTGCTTTCTCACCACGAATTTCTTAATATAATCTGGATCTCAATTGGCATTGGAGAAAATGTCCCTGTATAGGGAGCCGCCATACTGTGGGAAATCTAATTACATTTCAATTTATTATTGGTAAGAATTAGTGATTTTGCGTTGCCACACTGGGTTTCGATTTGTCAATTGTCATCTTTAGACGATTTGTTTATGTGATGTGCTGTGATTGGATTTATTAATTATTGTACTTTTTGCCTGATTTGTCAGGCTTAAGTTGCTTAAGTTGCCTATTGAGAAGATGCATCCAAAGCATATAATGATATGAGCGGTTGACTGTAGATAACAGAAATGTGACGTGCCCCACGATCTTATTTTAGTCTGATCAATGCTCTAGATTGATGAGGAGAGTGGTGTGATGACTGGTACTTGATATCTACCCAGTGGCGGTCGGTCCATGGAAGCAAGGGAAGCAATGCTTCCCCTGGGATTATTAAAAAAAAACACATAAATAGAACCTAATTATTATTTATCACATATATTAATCATTAAAATTTACTTTTACCCAATTTCAATAGACACGGCCCTACTTTTCAGCAGCTGAGATAATGTTGCACGATAAAACCGTAACGATGACGCACTCGATTAATCGAGCCAACACGAACTCGCGCGACTTCGATATATGTAAGCAGAGACAACTGTCTCTGATGTAAGTAGGTAACTTCTTGAAATGCATCCCATCCCCACTTCATAATCTTGATATCTGAGCTGTATAGCATCGTAATACGTTTTATTTTATAGATTTTAATTTCGATTTTAATATCGATTTTAATATTATACTTAATATTAATCTTCCTAGTATTATTCTCAGCTTTTGTGCTATATTTGTAAAAACTTTTTTTGGTGTTTCTAAACCTGTAGTGCGGCGACAAATGATTTTTAAAACGTTGAATATTAGTGCGCGTGTAAGCAGATTTAGAATTACTTATTAAATTTGGAAGCTGGTTCTAGCACTGTGGAAAATATTATTTGCGTTTGTGTGGTGTGCAATTTGTTGAAAAGGGGATTTTCAACATATTCGTTTCAAGATAAACTGGATATTATTAGAAATGGGAAACCAACACCTGATTTAAAACTCTTAAAAACGAAAGTTAAATCATGCTATAGGTACTTTAATATTGAAATGTACAGTGCTAATCAGTGGTTAAGGGGTTGTGAAAATTTGTGTAAATTGTTTTGTTGGCCATGTGTACTGTTCACAAATGAAAAAGGTGTTGGAATAAAAATGGCTTTTCAGATTTAAACAACATTCACAAAGTGACAAAAAGGCATGGTAAGTGTGAAACTCATTTGCGAGCGGTGCTAAAAGAATAAACATTTGGAAATTCACGAATTGAGCATTCATTAGATCAGCAGTTGAAAGAAAGTGTTAAAAGGACTTATTGACATTGTTTGTTTTCTCGGCGAAAATGAACTTAGTTTTAGAGGTCATACTGAATATCGAAGCGTTGCTAATAGTTGCAATTTTATCAATTTAGTTGATTTATTAGCAAAATACGATACAATATTAAGTAACCATCTGGAACACTCCACGATATTTCGCGGTACATCAAATCATATTCAAAATGATTTGATTCAGTCGATAAGCAATATTGTTTTAGAAAAGATCAAGCAAGAAATAAAAAAGTTCCTTTTGTTGCAGTTATGTTAGATGAAACAACCGATATTACGAATATTAGTCAGTTGTCAATCGTAGTACACTACATAAATCCAAATGGGAAAGCCCAAGAGCGCTTTTTAGGATTTTTTGACGTAACAACGCCATGAACGGCCGCAGCTTTATATACTATAGTTTGTCAGATAGTCGATGATCTACAGTGTGGTGCTAAACTTATCGCCCAAAGTTATGATGGGGCCGCTGTAATGGCTGGTGAATTGGGGGGCCTGCAGGCCAAAGTAAAAAGAGACTTTTCAGCATGCAATATTTGTACATTGTTTTGCGCATCGATTAAATTTAGTTCTAGCTTAATCTGCAGCGTGTCTTAAAGAGTGCAAAGTATTTTTTTCAAGTATTAGTGGAATGGCTGCCTTTTTTTCAAAATCATCAAAACGGACACGAGAATAATAACTTTTTCAAGAAATTCAACCATTGAAGAGCGGCTTTCAAAATTGTCCCTGTTGACAATAGAAAGTGACTTTGTGAAGGAGATGTCCCAAAATTCAAACTTTTATGACGAAGTTATTTCCGACATCGCAAAAAAGGAGAGGCGGATTAAACTACATTGTAAATAGGTAGGTATGTGCATGTTAACTACTTAACTAGCTAGCTCAATTTATAGTTGGCTAGAGAGTGCACGATGGCTAGTGTGACTGAACAAACTCTCTATTTCGCTGCGGGTTCAATCCTCGCCACCGGCGCTGGCAATGTCGGTGGATATGGTTGTGTGTCTGCGTTTTTTTCATAAGTGTAACCCTCGCCCGTGCAGCTTCGGCTTTGGAATCGGGGGTTGTCTAATTTTTGTGGTGTTTTTATGTTTTATGTTTATTGAGGAGTGGCGGTCCTACAAGTGTACTTTTTTCTAGATATCATAACTTTGCAGTTTTCGACATTTGCTTTAAAATGAGTATACGGAAGCCACGTCCCTTTTCTTAAAATAATTTTTGCCTTGCTTAGCTCGGGGCCTCGCGCTACCCATCACTCTATATCACAAACTGCTTCCACTGTATCAAAATTCACCGCACGCCCCTGTACCTACCTAATTATTTTTTAGCTTTTAGTACATTATCTGCATCATTATTATATTTCTTTACAATAAAACTGTTTAACTTAAACATTTTTTGTTACTTATTTTTTATTTTCAAGTTTTCAGTTTTTATTTAGTTACTTAATATTTCTCATTCTATTTAGTTCATTTAGTGTCTCATTATTACAAGGTTTCTATCCTGTCAATTCGTTGCAATCTCACTCTTCAATACATAATCCTTCCAAAGACTTTACTCGACTCAGTGCTACGTAAGCTTGTCCTTCCACAAATAATTTCGAGCCTAAATAGACAACTGCTTGGTCTACAGTACTGCCTTGCATTTTGTATTGTCATCAGAACTAAAAGTGTGTACCGAATTTCAGATCAATCGGTCAACAGTCTATTGTGGCGGCGGCCATCTTGGATTTACAATGATACTGAATATACATAATTGTATTGTCATCAGAACTAAAGGTGTGTACCTAATTTCAGATCAATCGGTCAACAGGAAGGAGGTAAAATTTCAATTACTAGATTTGACCCACACAAGACACATTTAGAGTAAGCTAAATAAAACCGTTTAAAAAATATAGTTACATAGTATGTTACTGGAAAAATAAACCTTGTGACTTTACGTCCAAATATTAGTCAGTGGGTGCCTTTTGACAACTAATATGAGACACAAAAATAATAATATAATTCCCTAACGTTTCGGAAAACGAATCTGTTTCCTTTTTCAATGATATTTATCTTTTTTTAGAATACGTCAATCATGGAACACGACACATATATTATTTGTTTTATGTAATATCCATAGATACTTACATATCGTATTGAATTATTACTTACCATAGTATTATTACATGCATTGTCTTTAGTTTGTATGATAATTTATTCCACTGACGCTGAACTAAATCGTTTTTGGTTCAATTTTTAAAATTTAAGACAAAACTGATGACGGATGTCAAAACCAGAAAACACATCAATGTACAAAAACAAATTACTACAAAATATTCTCAGTAGGATAATATAATTAGATTATTCTCACTATATAAACAGTATAATTGGAAAAAATTAAACACTTGATCAAAAATACTGCTATATGATTGGAAAATAAAAACATAAACGTGTGTGGTAAACACGATTTAAATATCCGCGGTCTCATAACCTTCTATAATTGGTTAATATGTAGCCAATATAAATTGCCCACAGTATGGCGGCCTACATGTAGGGGACATTTTATTTGTATTATATCAGATTATCCAGATTATATTAAGAAATTCGTGTTTCCCACCGTCATGTGTAAAAGTAAATTTTAAATTTCGTATACTTTGAACAAAATATCGATTTCGCTTTCTTTTGAATCTACGGAAATGTGGTTTTCCATTTTCTTTGAAAAGAAATATAACATCTTTTTTTTGTGATGACGATGTCGATTCGCCACTGGTACTGGGATCACTATTACTCATGTTTCGTTTGTTTCATACAAATCATTTATTATTCTATCACACAACTGCAGAACGAGTAGGTACTATTGCGACTGAAAAAAAGTGATAGACTGATTTTCCCGTTGTATATATGGTCCTAATCAGTGACACATCAATCATAACACTGGCGGTTCTTCTATAGGGTCATTAGATCAATGACCTCCCACATACAAATAAAAAATAGAGCTATTCATTTTCTGAAGTTTAAAAATATATAATATATATATTTTTAATATTCTTAAAAAAATATATTAAAGTTTCTAGTTCATTCTATGCACAATACTATTCAAATATCTAGATCGCAGGATTTCGTATCACCTCCGAGCACCGAGCTCTACATTCATATTCATTACATTATTCATTTATAGAATTTAAAAATCTTGGGTCAATCCACAAAGTGTCCTCAAAGATAGCTACGGACCGAATTTAAAGTGAAATAGACTTATGCGCGAATTGTCAGAAAGCAAAAAGAGACAGAAAACACTGGCGGGGACAATGTCCCTGACACATTTTACGGAAACGGTAACGCACGAAGTTTAGTAGAGCAGTCAGCAGTCTTAATGTTGACTAGGTACGCGTTGGTCGGTAAATTCTATCCCGTTGTTTTTAATGTTTTTGTTTGTGAACATTTTATTAGTAAATCTCTACTTGTCGTGAAATTAAGTAAAATAATGTTTTTGGTGTTTACTATTAAATTGAGTGTTGTACAAGATATATTAAAACTGAAAGATGTACATAAGTTGGGTTATGAAGACCTAGTGAAATTCAAAGGTGGTGGCCGTCAAAAACCTAATATGACGATAAGGCAAACATCTCTTGATAAGAAAAAAAGAAGTTAATAGGTATTTTTAATTAAAAAAAATTATCCTTCAGCAAATTGTATTCATTGTTACGCTCATCAACTAAATTTAATTTTACAAAAAGCATCAAGTCAGGATAAAAGCATAACAATTTTTTTTGCTAATTTACATAGCTTTTCTTCATTCTTTGGAAAATCACCAGAAAGAACAGCCGTGTTAGATAATGTTGTTAAGGTGAGATTACCTAAAGCGGCTCCAACACGATGAAATTTTAATACAAAGTGCATAGAGACTGTTTATACCTATCGAACAGAATTATTAGATTGTTTAGAAGAAATCATTGATAATGAATCAGAAAACAACACTCTAAACCAAGCTATTGGTTTAAAAAAACTACTTACAAAATGAACATTTTCTTTACTGGTTAATTTTTTTTCATTTAGTTATGCCTCATTGTGATATATTGTTCAATCAATTACAAAAATGTAATATCGATGTCATAACAGTAAATAAGTGTATTGGCGTTTTTAATAGTAAAATTGGAGACATCAGAAATAAAATTTTGAATAACTATTTGGAGGAGACATCCATGCAGTCTGCCCAGAGACGTAAAACGGAAGAATCAAAAAGGAGAATTTCATTAGAAGTTTGTGATATAATTACATCTGAGATCAAAAACAGGTTTGGCTTCAGTAATCATTTAGCAGTGTCTCAGTTATTTCACGCAGATCGATTTAAAGATTATATAAAAAAAGCTTTCCTCAAGATATGTTTAAATTAGTTAAAACGGAGTTTCCAATCTTAAATCATTTGAAACTTAAAACTGAATTAGAAGTATTATATAGCCGAGAAGATTTTTCCAAAAGTGAAGGTGCAGTTGCTTTGTTACAGCTTTTTATAAACAATAATTTGTGCAATACTTTTTCTGAAAGTGTCAAACTGTTAAAAATCTTGTGTACTCTCCCTATGACTACCGCAGAAAGTGAACGTTGTTCTTCCACCTTAAATAGAATAAAGGACATTTTTAAGAAATACCATGGGTCAGGAAAGGTTATCTTCTTTAGCTATGCCAAAGAGAATTTAAGTATTCTCTTTGGCTATGCTTACCATAGAAAGGGTATTAATAAAGAAGATAAAAGACTTTAATGAAAAAAGTAATTGACCACTTTGCATCTCAAAAAGACCGGAGGGTCGACTTGGAATTTAAATCACTTTAAAAGGTAGGTAATACAGTAAACTTTTCTAATTGACCTCCCTATCTCTTGACCCACGAACCGCCACTGAATCATAATAGGTATATTTTATTATTTTTATTAGTGTCAATGTCATTGTGATACCCCACCAATGATTTGTTGTCAAAATAATTTAATTGACATAACTGACGTAAAAATCCCTATTTGCAACAGACTTGATAAAAAATCGATTACTTTCTTTCGGCCGCAATAGTACCTACCAATTAAGTTTAAAACTTTACTGTGTCGCAGTTGTTACAAAAAAAGCCGCGACTTCTGAGTGCTCGATTGCTCACAGCGTCGTGTACCGAGTTTGTCCGTCCTTAATTTACGTGACGTGATGTTGTGATTACTTACGACTTACACGGTTCCCGGTTAGCCTCTTTCGCGGTATAATGTAATAATAATGTGATTAAGGGGTCAAATCTGGGCCCCCTCTTGTTTCTTCTATTTATTAATGACCCTACTGATGTTATCGATTGCGAAAAACTTTTATTTGCAGACGACCTTAAAATCTTCCATGCCGTCAATAATATTGAGGATTGTCGATTTATTCAGAGGCAGCTATCTAAAATTGAGTCATGGTGTACATCAAACAAATTATATATGAATATTGACAAATGCAAGGTGATCAGTTATACTTTAAAAAAACAATCTATATCTTTTACATATGTACTAGATTCAGCCGAGTTAAAACGTTGTGAAATTACCAAAGACTTAGTCTTATTTGATAATAAATATTAATAAAAATAATAAATTTTCATTCAATGAACACATCAATACGATAACATCATCAGCCTTAAAAATGCTGGGTTTCATAACCAGGAACTACCGTAACTTTAATGATGTTCTAGCATTAAAGACACTTTATTTTTCGTTTGTAAGATCTAAGTTAGAATATGGATCCATTATTTGGTATCCATATTATGATCTTCAGAAATCAGCAATCGAGAGAGTACAGAGAAAATTTTGCAAGCTCTTATACTACAAAGTTAACGGAGTATATCCTGAAATAGGGTATAATCAATATATGTTATATGAAGAACTCGAAATGCCATCTTTATATTTAAGGAGGATATTATCTACTTTAGCTTTTGTTTTCAAATTAATGCATAACAAGATAGACTGTATTCCTATAATGTCAATGCTACAATTTCGAGTACCGAGACCAGCCTCTAGGCAAACTGAGTTACTTCACTTGCCAATTGCTAGAACCAGAGACTATATGTAGTCTCTGCTAGAACTAACATACTTTTAAAGTCACCATTGCATACGATGAGCACTAACTTAAACCAAATAGCTAGTCATAGTGATATAAATAATATGTCTCTTGATAATTTTATTAGAACAGCAACGCAGCATCTTGGAAATGTAATTTAGTTTGAAATACGCTCTTTCATATCTATAACATCTCTATTAATTCTTTCATACTTTTATATTTTATATTTCATATTTATATCTTGCATTTGATGAAAAATGATGATAGTTAGATAGATTGTTTGCTACTCACTGCTTACTACTTTTATTTAATAGTTTTATGAATATTTTATATTATATTGTTATATTATATTATATTATATTATATTATATTATATTATATTATATTATATTATATTATATTATATTATATTATATTATATTATATTATATTATATTATATTATATTATATTATATTATATTATATTATATTATATTATATTATATTATATTATATTATATTATATTATATTATATTATATTATGTTATATTATATATTATATTATATTATATTATATTATATTATATTATATTATATTATATTATATTATATTATATTATATTATATTATATTATATTATATTATATTATATTATATTATATTATATTATATTATATTATATTATATTATATTATATTATATTATATTATATTATATTATATTATATTATATTATATTATATTATATTATATTATATTATATTATATTATATTATATTATATTATATTATATTATATTATATTATATTATATCATATCATATTATATTGTATTGTATTATATTATATTATATTATATTATATTATATTATATTAAGTTATAGTTTTTAAGTATATTTTTAATTTAACTTTTTTTTAACTATACTGTTGTCCTGTAATTGAATTCTGCAATCTGTTGGGCAAATAGATCAATAAATAAATAAATAAATTAAGTTTTCCCATATGTTCTTCTACACAAATAGGCAATTTGGATGACATGACGTTAAGAACAGAGGCAGACTGGCATAACAGGGGCAGATATAGTACAGTGTATACAGTATCTTACATTGTAAACTTCTTTAAATAACACCTCCCAACTGTTTCACCATTTTTGTTTGTCTCCGCCAATTAACGCTTAGTGTTTTTTTCGACGACACGTTTTACAGCGGATTTATGCGTAAGACAGTTTAACATCGCACACTGTACATAACGAAGGCGCGGACTATCTCGCCATTTTTATGCCCACTAACGCACTACACTAAACAGAGAATAAAATATAATAAATATTGCATTTATACTCGCCGCTTCAAAATTCTCGAACTGAACAAAATTGCTAAATGTATAAATAATCATGCAATATATAACATTTTAATTAATGCGAACAATACTCGAATTTATATTCTCAGAACTTTCCCAGAAATTGCCTTGTATTTGAGAGATTATTTACTGATAATTCCTATAAAAGAAAAAAGTAATGCGGCAATATTATACTCTTTAGCTAAATGGCACAAGCCTCTTACATAGTGTATGGGACTTTCAGATTTAATAAGAACAGTTTTTTGTTACTGGCTCGATTCTTTTGAGATGGAACCAAAGGAACGTATCGAATACAAAATCACAAAAAAATTAATGGATCTGGAATAAGCCGTATAAAGAGGAAACGTATTGGACTTTTAATTTTTTTCCCGTCTTTATTTATTAGGCTTTTCGTTATAAGGAAAACCGTATTTCTTATATATAATTTCCAAGTCAAAGAAAAGCGTTTAGGGTGAAAATTCTCTTGAAGGCCACTCATATCATATGAGTTATGATTGGTAATAAAATTGTACATAAAACAAAGAAATATGTAATACATTAAAACCATTATAAAACATACAGATTGTAAAGATTCAACTGTAACATTGACTCGACAGTCCATGAGTGCTATTTATCAGTGAACATCGTTATCAGTTATCACGCCTATATGAATAATACCTATGTTTAAACGTGGCACAAGCAAATATGATCCTAAATACAAGTATACATACATACTATTTAAAATTTAACATTGCTAGCATTACAGTCTGTATAAGACATTACAATCACAGGAACAATTTAAATTATAGAGCACGATATTGCATTGGTCCAGAACGTTTAGTGACAAACGTAGCTTATTTACTGCCTATCGACTCTGTGATATGTGTTGCCTATATATGGCGCATATGTTCATTTAGTATGTGTTGTCTACATATGGCATCTAGGATAGATCAGCTTAATAAATCAGTACCAACTTAAACGTCTCATGATTTAACACGACAGTCCTGCTGAATACGCTATAGGCGCAGTTGGTTAGACGTTAGAACACATACAAAAAATTTGGTCATTTTGCAAAAATTTAAAAGTCGCAAGTCAAATTAGATACAAAAGTATAAAAGCGCTCAAGTTAAGAAAAAATATTAAAGGAAATGGACTTTAGAGGTATCCCACCGATGAAAATGACAGATAACTTGGGAGAAAATTGAGGATTTTGGCGACAAATATTTCAAACTTATCTCCTCGCTACGGAGATATCAAAAAAAGAAGAAACTACCCACTGTGCTTCATTATTAACCGTAATAGGAGAACACGGGATGCGGATATTTAACACTTTTACATTCGCAATCGACGAGACGAACAAAATAAAACCGTTATCAGAAATATTCGAAGCACATTTTAGTCCCAGGAAAAATTTGACGTATTTAAGACACAAACTTCTTACATGTAAGCAAGTAGAAGATGAAAGTATGAAGCAGTTCATCACCGAACTAAAGAATCTGGCTCTAGCATGTGGATTAGAAGAACTACGAGACAGTTTGGTAAAAGATCTTTTAGTCTGTGGTCTAAAATCTGAATTCCTGAGGAAAAACTTCTGCAGGATGGTCCTGAGAATCTCGATGATGCCGTTAAAATGAGTATAAATATGGAGAAGACAAGAGAGAAAAATAAGGAAATAACAAACAAGAACGAGAACATAGAGATCAATGAAATTGGTAGAAATTCAAAAAAATAATTTCACAGAAAGAAGAAACACCAGAACGAGAAGGGACGTTCAAACGAGGTGTTCTAGATGTGATTGGTCCCATGGTTTTGGTAAATGCTCTGCCTATGAAAAGCAATGCATGAAGTGTGGAGTTTTAAATTATTTCTCTTCCGCCTGCAGAAAACAGAATAGCGTAGCGTTGTGCTACCTACATATGGCTTATATGTTCATGTAGTATGTGTTGCCTACATCTGGCATCTAGGATAACTGTCAGCTTAATAAATCAGTACCAACTTAAACATCTCATGATTTACCTCGACGACGGTCCTGCTAAACATGCTACAGACTTCCTGGTTCAAATCCCGCTTTCGATTGTGACAAAGTCGAGGGAATTAGTTATGCATGTCCACATTATTTCAACTGTGTAACCCCTGTCCGCGCATATTCGGTTTTGGTTTGGTGGTTGTCTAATTTATGTGGTGCGTTTTTTTTTTTTAAAGAATTTGTGGTACATTAATATTACATTTTATTGTTACTTGAAGGTTTCGTTTATTCTTTTTTTTTGTTTAATACTAAGCAAAAACAAAAAAAGTGATAATGCTTTCATGCCGACAAAGATGCCGCCCGAAGGCGTCTATGGCGGCATCTATGTCTACATATTTGTAGGGTGATTTTATGCCGCTTTTTATATTTCTTATGTCTCTGAAATGAACCATATGAAAAATAAATATTTTGTTTATATGAATAACTGTGAGGCGAGAATTTATATTCAATAGAAAAAAATTGTTCAAACAAAAGAGAAAAATTCTAAGCTCTGGTAACATTTTCATTTCATCCTTAATTGAACTTAACATTTCATAATTATATTATAAATTTTTATTCGGAGCCGTGTGAATTTATATAATTGAATCATGATAAAAGCAATTTGAGGCATCATTTATAAATTATTGCCGACAAAAGTTCCCCTGTTTTCATTGTTCATTCATGTTTTCCAGTTTTTAAAGCATAATTCCAACAAAAATGTATTGTGATTTGCAGGAAACGTTTTTTATTTCGTTTTACCCCTAATGTAGAAATTAATGAAAACTCATTAGGCAGTGACACCGCTTTTGACATGACAAAATTTTTGTTGTTTCGTTTTGTAATATTAACGATTAATTATGACATTATTTATAGATTGTCTTATACTGACAGACCCTGCTGACAGTTTTACCATAAAAAAAGCTAATAATGAAATTTTTATAAAAGTAAATTTCTTCTAGAAAGGTAGAACCTTATGTCAGTCTTTAAATCACTTATTTCATACTACTTACCCCATAATTAAGAATTGTTACAATAATAGTTTAACTTAAAACAAAATTTATCCTCGTCTTGATAAAAGTTTAAAATATGGAATGAAATTACTTATAATAATGCTAAAAAAATATTGAGTCAACCGTACTGAACATAATGTGCATATTATCTTTTTCATAATCCAAGTTTCAGCGTTTTGACAAATAGCCGAGAAAATAATTGTTTAAAAAGATATATGTTATATTTATCTGTGATAAATTCCATTTCATTCCATAATAATTTGATTATCCATAACATTGATACCCACAAGACAGTTAGAACAGCATTCTTTTTCAAGGTGTTTTATTGTTATATTCTACTTAAATAGTATACGCCTTATACAGTAAGGATTGTGAATTTTTCAAAGAGTTCACGGCGGGATTGTCGCCGTCTAACTCAGCAATCACTCTAGTTGTTCTCTTCTGTGGTATAAAAATATCTTGAGACGTTTGACAAACGTCCAAAGAACATAGGATAGATAAGTGCGTAGTAAAAATTGAGTAATCTCTATTGATCAAGCATAGTCTTTGCATTACGAATTTGATAACAAATAGAATTAAGTTTTGAGATTGAGTTTTGACAATGGATGTTCCATGTAAGGTACTCGTCGATTAATAAGTCAAGAAATTTTATAGAATCTAATTTATTTAATGTCAACTCCTAATTAATTAGAGTTTCGTCTAGTGTGAAAACGTACATATCCCGCTTTTTTACATTTAAATAAAGTTTATTGTTATTAAACCAATTTATGATTTCATTCAATAAGATGTTACAATTTACTGCTTAATGTGTACTAGTTTTATCTGCGATGAGCACGGATGTATCATCTGCAGACATCACCAGTGGGTGATATTTAATATTGTCAGGTCATTGACAAAAAGTAGAAATTGCACAGTACCCAGGACTGAGCCCTGTGGTATCCCCACTTGTATGCTGACACAATTAGACATATATTTCCTGAAAGTAATCAGATTTTCGCATTATTTCTACATACTGATGTCTATCTCTAAGGTGGAAAGCAAACCGGTCTAGTACGGTAGCTCGAGGGCCATAACATCGCTAATACAGTTCCAGTTAAATAGATATATTCTGATGTTGGTTCTGATCAGACCTTGAAACTATTGGAGTAAGATTTGCTTTACAACTAAAACAACTAAATCTCCTGATTTGTAAAAACAGTAAATAATTCATTTTATATAGAATGAATCTGATTTAAATCCCCCAACATACACAATGGAAGCAGGGCCTTAAATTGAGAAAAAAATCTTCATAAAATTACTTGAAGAAGTAAACAATGGTGGAGCTACGAATGTGTTTTGAAACCATTATTTCTCTTCAGCACAACGTGACTTGAGGATTATCATTAATTATCATAAAATTTTCAATGTTCTCTTTTTTTTTTTTAGATAAAGGAATTTTCCTTTTTACCTTAATCAGCAGTGTTACTTTTGAACTGTGGGCAATTATAGGATTCATCAAATTATCAACAAAAAAAAAAACATACTCGTCATACATTTATTTTCATGTTAAAGATACATTTATATACAAAATTACATTTTCTATGTAATACATACAGCTAATATATATATTTACAACAATTTCCTTAATTTTTTCAGTTATAAAATCTTTGTATTAGAATTTTAGAAAAATTTTACAAAAAAAATAAATAGGTCGTCTAAGAAAACATGTTTTTGTAAAATTTTGCTGTAATTTCGCACAATATTTTATTTCATTAATTAGTTGACTAGTTCTAATTTATAAATAGAGCCCGTATCTTGGATGACATTGATATAAAAGTCAGGTCAGGCATGGGAGGTTAGTACGAAATCATAAAAATTCTTATTCCTTTTTGTGGTTTATTACTGAATCAACTGGAGGAAATTATACGTGGTGGTGGGTGCATCACCGTCGATATTGCTACGACTCCTAAGGAAACCAAAAAGGGGTAAAATGTGTTTTCGTGGATTCCTCAATATCTCTTAGGCTCAATGAGATATCTGCTTGGTTTTTGCTCACAAAGATTATCTACCTATACAAATGTCTAAAAACATAGGGGACTTCGCTGTGGCACCATGCGCACACTGAATACGTTAAAGCTCAGAGCGTAGCATATATTGTGAACATGGGACTTTGCTTCGCTGTGATGTCATACATGCTCATTGGCATGCCGCTGTAAGTGTTTCGTGCAAAACCCAAAGTCATTATAACTCGTAAAGGGATGTAGATATCGAAAAATTACAAGGTAAGGTATGCTGTGTGATACATGCATGAACATATTTACGCGCTACGTTATCAATACCTAAATTCCGTGCTCTACTCTACTAATTTTCAATATAAAATGCTAAATGTCTCAGCTCCTATGCGAGAAACATTCGCATAGATGTTCGTTATATGTTTATAAAATAAAACTTTTGTATTTATCGATGTTTGGGCTTGTGTAGGAATAATAGTTAATGGCCAACTATTTTAACTACTGTAACTTTACGAGAGTATTAGTGAACTGTTTTTATATGATTTATAACTGATAATAAAATAGTTTACTAATAATGACGATATGGAAAAATCACTGTATATCACACCACTAATATCGTGTAATTCAGAATCCCTTCGTCAGAAATACGGGCTCTATTTATAACATACATTAACATCATATTCTAGTATTTATATTTAGTCTATTTTTTGGAAATATCATTAAGTAAAAAAAAATAGCATTAATTAAATAAGGACGGTTTTTAATAATACTGTTAAACATAATTATAAAAAAGAGACAGGATTGTTTTTACATCGACTAACAATTATCAAGATATGTTTTTGTAAAACTATAAATAAAATAACATAAAAAAATTACATGTGTTATTTACAATTTTTTTTTAAGTTTGACAAATACACTAGAAAGTTATTAAAAAGTTTCTTAAAGCCTAATATGCTTAGAGTAGATAGTTAATTTGAAACAACTCTTGGTATTTTTTTTTCATAATTTTCGGTGTTGGGCTAGAATGAAAGAATTATTTTTGAATTTTGAAAATTATAATTTTAAATATTATCTCGAAAATGGCACAGATATCAAAATGACTGATATTTTTGAGTCTTTCAAGCCATCTGTACACGTACAAAGGATGAAACTAACAAAACGAGCATTATAGGCTTTTGAAGTTCAAGATAAGAACTAAATATTCTGTACGTTTCATATTTTTATCTCGTAGCCAACATATTCATATTTATAGCCTAAATAATGCGATTTTTTTTTTAAATTTCAACAGATTTTTTTCAAGAGTAGGCCGAATAAGTCAATTATAGGTTTTATTTCTTCCACGATATGTGCACTTGATTTCTGAGAAATATTAGCTGCTTGCAATCAACAGTCGAGACACTGGAGTCAGTTAAAAATCACGAAAAATCAGTAAAATACACGTAATTTCAGAACCGTGTTATTTTTCGGGGGTATTAATTGTGTGAATTTATATTCTATGCACAAAAACTACTAACACTTAGCTTTGAAATGGCATCTTGAACGTGTACATATCTTTAGTAGAACATTTTTTTACAGCTAAAAAATATAAAAGTATAAAAATGACGTTTCTTAAATGCTTTAATTCGGGCAGGCGGGAACTGACGCATGCGAAAATTAAATGACGGATTTCCTTCTTTGGAACCTTAAAGAAGATTCTCACATCTAAAATAGTGGAGCAACAAAAAAAATTTTTTTTAGATGATTTCATATGGAATTACTCCTATATACGATTTATTATGGATCGCTCTGTTTTAAATCTGTTGGAATAAGGAATAAGTCAATATTGACAGCCGGCAGCCGACACTGATATAAATATTGTGCCACGTTTGGAAGTTAATCGCAAATGAAAAGGAAATGCTTTACGTGAACTGACTACAGTCCATATTTTAAAAAACATGTAAATTTACAGTAAAAAACTATACATAAGTTATTTCTTGGCGTTACTGGGTTAGGGGCAACTGATGATAATAATATATTAGTTATTTTCTTGAATTTTCGAAGAGTTTTTGATTAATGATAAGAAATCTTGAAAAACTGGTGTACGAAGTAAAGTATTAGAGTGGTTTAATTCGAATTTAATTAATCATTGCCAGAAAGTAAAATACAAAATTATTTGATCAAATTAGCTAGAAGATTTTAATAGTTTGCCACAGGGTATAGTCCTGGACCCATTACTCTTTTATATGTAAATGATGTCAAATATCTAAAAAATATAATATTTGTATGTTACCAACATACACTATACGGGGTCTTACAAACAAAATTACAGCTAAATGAAAATAAGAAAATACAATTTTGTTCTAATTAGATGTTAAGAAGTAACTAAGGTGGCTTTGAAAACAATGAAATATTTAGCTTGTCAAACATTTCTTGGTTTACCGGTGTTCTTATTGTGTCTTTAAAACTTGTTTAAAATTGTGTTTAAAATGCCGCAAATTTGTACAAGAGATGAAGAAGTGAACATGTTAATTATTTATGGGAAATGTAGAAAAAAATGCCGTTGCGGCTAGACACCTTTATGCCGAACGATATCCTGATAGACAATGTCTAGCGAGAAATTATTTTAATCGTCTTGAAAATTAATTCCGAAGTGAGCCCAACAATGATCCCGCAGAAAATTTCATTCTTGACCAAGGAACGGAAATTAATGTTTTGACTCAAGTAGAAGTTGATATGACTGTTTCTTTAAGGCAAATTGGGTTTAAATTGGAAATCAGTCACCAAACAGCAAGCTGAATTTTGCACAAATACCACTATAAATCTTTTAAGTACCAATTGCACCAGCACTTGCACGAAAATGATTACGAAAGTACGATGGAATATTGCAATTGGATTTTGTAGAATAACGTGCAGACAAACAATGATTTTTTGGCAATGATTTTATTTTCGGACGAGTCTAGGTTTACAAATTTGGGATTATTTAACCCACAAAATACAAAATATTGGTCACAAGAAAATCAAAATTTATTACGGGAAGGTAACTTTCAAGTGTGGTTCGGTTTCAATGTTTGGCTTAGAATAATCGGTAGTAGAATCATTGGTCTAATAATATTTGAAGGACCCCTGACTGATGCCAGATACTTGGGATTTCTGCAAAATGAAATTGAGAACAGTTTAGCTGAATTACATTTCCATTTACGACAGGGAATGTATTTCCAACAAGATGGCGCTCCTTCCCATAATTCAAGGATAGTAATGGATTACCTTTCAAGGTGATTCGGAGAAAACGTAATTTAGACTAACGGTCCTGTGAGGTTGTCTCCAAGGTCACCTGATTTAACACCCTTTGATATCTTTGTTCGGGGTCATTAAAAAACATTGTCTACACAACCGCCGTTACAACCCGTGAAGACCTGGAGCTATAAGTAAGATGCCCAATTAATAGCATAACGGCCCAGCAATTGGCGAACGTTCAGAAGTGCATTGACGTTAATGGATAGCATTTTGAACTGTTGTAATGTTTTGTGTTCATTTCTTGTATTACAAAGTAACCTTATGTATAACAAGGTAATTAGAACAAAATTGTATTTTCTTATATTCTTTTAGCTGTAATTTTGTTTGTATTTATCGCACATTTTAATACGACATATGAATAAATTTCTGATTAATATTTCTAATAAATGGTACCACGGTACCAATATGGTTCCATTTGAAAAAATTGAGTTTGGCACCAAAAGCCATTTTGATGAACTTTATTTGCTTAGAAATCACGTAATTTAGTATTTTTGACGGGATTTGATTTTTCTAGCATTACACGGATCATTTAGAATAAATCGGAACCATCATGGCACACTTAAATGGAAACCTAAAAATCATATAAAAAATACTGACGTTTGAAATGTCACTTATTTGGTATCATTGGATTCAGAAAATTATGCAGAATTCAGAATGCAATAATATACAGGGTGTTCCACTTAAAAATCGAAAGTTAGTGTCACTTCTGGCGAAACCGGTAGTGAAAAAAATCACTTGTATGTCAAAAAGTGCTGCTTATTATGTATATAAGATATCACAAATTTCAATCAATTACCTTCAAAACTAAAGGAGAAAAGGGGGGTGTACCATTCCGATGGTTTCTTAATTTTTACTCGTGATTGGTATACGAAAAACACTGAAGAGACAAAAGATTTAGTTAAAGACGGTGTATCCAAATCAACAAAAGGAAAATCCGTTCGGTTTTAAATAACCTTTTCATGTAAGATTCTATCACCCCAACCCGCCCTAACTCTGACGCCACTGGTTGGTTTTTAGTGAAACATTTCGGGTACGTAGCTACTATGAAACCAATTATTTAAAAAGCCCGTTTAATGTTATTCCTGTTTTTTTTATGAGGAACAATCGCGTGACTTTATTGAAACACCCTGTATATAATAGATAATAATCTCGACAAGATGATTAATATAATGTTTAGATTCTAAACAAAAAAGTAGTCTCTAAAGTTTGGTATACGTATGTATGGTTTCCGCATTACAGCACAAAAATTTTTTGTTTTTTCTTTGAAACTGTGTAACTCTTTTAATATACTCGTATATTATTGATTAAATATTTATAATGGGTTTCATTTTATATTTAGCCCATACTTACTGTAAGATTTTGGTTACATAATTTTTGGAACACCCTGTATAGGGTATATGTAAATTAGCAATAATCGAGGGAAAAATGTGGCTACTTATTTAAAGAACTTCTAAATAATTAATAACAAATTCAAAATGTAATATAGAAAAATATAATCAATATTGAAAACATCTTTAATATTTCCTGAACAATTTGCTGTAATCAATTGTAACAAGATGATACGGAAAATATCAAAAATGTGCTTTTCTTATATACTTCTTGGAGTTTCAAAATAATTTAACATTAATTATTAAAATTTTCATGAGTTGAATAGTGATGAAAAAATGAAAAAATTTTTCTGTATTAATGACCTCAGAGGGTAATTATTTTAAATTTTACAACTCCCTTTTAAGTGACTAATCATATCAGTATCTCTTTGTAGGAGCCATATTACGAAACACTTAATGTGTAAGAAACATCAAAATAGAATAACAACAAATAAATGTATTTGAAAGATCCTTTAAAAAAAGTTGGTTTATGGTATTATCCTCAACAAATCCTAAAAGACATCTAAAGACATTTTACGCTGAAATATTTTGGGAAAGTTAAGGGGTAATTTCAGAATTGGCAGGACATACTCCACTCAAAATCAGAAAATATTAATAAGGTAAGGATATCTACATATTGGGTGAACTACACGCTCGACAAACATGAGTAAGCAGTTTTATCATAATCTGAAACTTACGCCGAATTTTAGGTTATGTATAGAATATAGATAGTACAGAAAGGGAAAACTGCTGATACGTTTGACCGTTTTTAGAAGAATGACGGACGTTATCGGTTAAAGTTTTGATACAATGCTTTGTCTGATAAATTTCATTTTTCATGTGGATAATTTTAGATAGCGGGACATAGAAGTCGAAAAAACTAGCGCAGTTTTTACAGAACCATAATATGAAGTAATATAGACGTTTGACGTTAAGAACAATACTTTCAGATATTCCACAGTTTCTAACAGTGACAGAAATTTACTTAGCCATAACGGTTTTCCGTAAATTTTCAGTTTCCTATGACATGTGTAAACAATTTTTGTCGCTGACTGACTACTGTCTAATTATTCAATAAGAGAAAAAAACATTTTATATCATAATTATTGGTAAGTTATGTGTAAAGAATTTTATGTGTCTTGTAATAATTTATAGTGTATGATTTTCATTTCAATAATTTTTGGAATTTCTCATTCTCGGTAAACTTATGTCGTTATAATTTGTCATGTCGCGAGGGCAAATCTGTATTTTACAGTATGTGTCTATTTGGTTAGTGCTGTTTTATTGATTCTATCGTATTTGTGATGGGATCTATCCTTTTTTAGACTGTTGTGAGGATTATTCTATGTGTTGTAACATAAAATCAAAGAAGATATCAACTGTGCAACAGAAAGCTCTTTTCTGTGACATAAGAACACAATTAGTAACTGTTGACCGGCTGATCCCCAAAATGGAATCCTCTACATTAAAGCGGCTTACGTTAAAGAAACTACCGCTGCCAATTACTTGGGGATCAGAACTTCTTCACCACGTGTGGTGGAGTTTATAATAAAAGTAATATTTGACGTTTCAAAAAAAGTCACATTTTTTAACGTTTCAAAAAAGTCACATTTTGAAGTTTCAAAAAGTCACATTGGTGGAATGTCACTAATATTTTTTTTATTATTTGGATTTATTTGATGCTCCTAAACATTTTTTTGTTAATGTACAACATAAGAAAATTCGTTACAAAGGTATTAAATTGATCGCCACAATAACTGACAAAGTTACTGCCTCTTATACAGAGAGAATCAAGAAGGAACGAACATAGAAAACTATATGACCAATTAATGAGTGACCGACAGCATTTACTGCAAGCACCAAATTTGACAAACATCAACAGTTTCCGCTGGTATACGCGGACAAATGTAAATTGCTCATACTAATGCCCATGTTCGGAAGGCGTGGTTTTAAATGTACGTAAGAAACATAAATAAGTTGTTCCAAATTAACGTCTATGTACAACATGCTGTTGTGCTTCCTAAAGCAATCAGTGAAACAATTAAGAGAAAAGCATAAATACTTAGATTAGTTTGTTTCTTAGATTATGGTTCTCTTCTACATACTACAATTGTGGATATGGTAAGTTGGACTGGTGATTTGGTGATATTGAGAATTATGTTATGTACAGTGTGTCCCAGGATTGATGTTACAAGAGTTGAAAGTAAATTTTTGAATTTCAATTTGGTATGTTGCGATTAAACCCTGTTTGGCTTACAACTTATTTTAAGCATATTTTCGATTTTTTCAAATCACTATGGCACCTAATAAAAAACTATTTTTTCGTCAAGTAAAGTATCTTATCCGTTCATAATAATGAACGAAGACTGCATTATCGACTTCATCAAAGTAGGCCGATCTTCCTGAAATTTTGAGTAGAGCTATAATATCACATTCTCAACAACTTTTCTTAAAAGCATTTTGCAGTATTATGAGTACATATAAGTTACCTTACTTAATAAACAAATTGTTTTTTTTATTAGGTGTCATGGCCTCCGTGATTTGAAAAATAACATTAGTGTTAAGCCATGCAGAACTTAATCCCATAATATTAAATTAAATTCAGAAATCTTTAGTCATTTTTACATCTTGTAATATTAATCCTGGGACTCACTATATATGTAGTTCTCTTAAATCTATAAATTATTTATCGTACATTTTACTTTGTCACATTGATCCTGTTAAGAACTAAACCATATCAAGGGAATAAATAAACATTTTCGTTATTACAACAGAGTGAAAAAAGAAAACTGCTCCACTATAAAAAAATTGCAACCAGAGAATTATTATGGAAAACAATCTCTTCCTTAAAATAGTAAAAACAAATTTGAGTTGCACTGCACTGATGTTGAGCAAATCAAGTCATTCTGACTGCAGATTATGAAATGTACAATTTAAATTTAGTCATTTTTGAAATTCTGGATTTATATTTAACGTAGGATAGGTTGGGGGTAATTTGGAACACGGGGTTATTCGCAACGCTGCCGTTTATTTTGGCAGATGTCGTTTTAAAAACTATCCGTGCAATGAAAAGTTACTTCATTTATCTGTGCAGTAAAAATAATTGAAGAAGGTAAGTAGTAACAATTCAGTTTTTTCGATTAATCTTCACTGAATAATAACCTTGTTAATTGTTTTAAATGTCTTTAGACCATAATTTTGACATTCATATTTTTCTGTATCTACTGAGACAAAATTTAATGATTATTATATGGTTAGAGACAAGTTACAAGAGCAATGTGCCTTATTTTTGATTTCTATCAATTAAAAAAAACAAGTGCCCTTTGGAGATAAGGGGTAATAATTCTGGGGTAATAAGAAACACTGTTCCTGCTGGAAATACCATTATTCAAGAACAAAAGTTTGAAATGCTCAAATAGAAACAAAACAATCCGGAGATAAATTTCAAGTGACAGCTAGTATAGATATAGAAGATGTAAGAGACGGATATGAGAAAACATTGACGAAGAAGAAAAGGCAGCTGAGAAAAATTAAGAGAGTATTCAAGAAAATGAAAGACATTTGAGAAACGCGAAAAGGCAATTGAAGAACATGAAATGGCAGTTGACGAATATGAAAAGGTAGTTGAAGGCCATGAAGAAACAGTAGAGGAATATAAAAAGAGAGTAGAGGAACATGAAGAAACAGTTGGGGAACATAAAAACTTGATCATCTAAAACTTAAAACTGGGAGTTATTATGTGGTGGACTTATATCAAGTGATGTAATGGACGAATTTTGAATACAGTTGCATCAAATTCCACTATAAAGGTCAAATTTTTAGAATGCTTGTGTGACTATTTCCGATAGTCTTTTACAGTTTCTAACATAAAAACTACAGAAGTGGCATAAAACGCCTACAGAAATCTAAATGAGAAAAAAAGTGTCTATTGTCTGTTAGAATAAATTTCTATTTACCTTTAACTTTAATGTTACTTACATTCTTATTTATCCGATTTAAAAAAATAAAAAAAGGTTTAATTTGCAAGATATCGGTTTTTTATCTTTCTATCCCATTAAGCTGTATACTATAAATGAGTACTTTCACTCATGTTACTATTTACCCCAGTAACTGGGATCAATAGAAATATTTAAACAAAAAATAATGATATATTGCAGGTATAAAACATGAAAGAATAAACTCTACTCTTGTTTTGTGGATAAGTTAAGCTACAGTTTTATATATTCTGATATTCTGTTGCAAGTTTCAGTCAGATGGATTCAAGTTCCATGAATTGCTCAAAAAATGTAGAGGAACGATTCTTTGTACCTCAATAAAATTTAAGCCGTAAATTTTATGCAAATAAAACTGAGAGTTTTAAACAAACATTAAACACTCTTAAGATAATCGTGATGATGTAAAAGAACTATCAAAACTAAAGTGCCAAACCAACTTGATTGTATTGTTGAAGTAAATGTTTTCAATTAAATTGGAAATTCAGTAATGTGTATGTGCTTCCACAAAATGAATAACTTTAATACATCTTCTTGGCTTGCTTCGCACAAGTCTTCGAATATCTTCTTGTAGTATGGCATCCCATTCTTCAATAAGGGCTGCTGTTAGATGATATGAGGTGCCTTTAAACACGTCTGTCAAGCATATCCCACACATGCTGTTAGGGATGTAAGTCAGGACATACCGCAGGCCAAGCTATGGTTTGAATTCCGATTTCTTGTAGAAACTCTAAAGTAGTGGCCACAGTATGTGGTTTTGCGTTATCCTGCATTAAGATAAAATTCGGACCTACACCATATGAAACAGTGACTACACGTTCGCCCAACATCGATTCGCGTTAAGAGTTCCTGGGATGACAACAAGGTCGATTCTACTGTCGACACTAATTCCACCTCCAGAACCACCCCCATATCTATCGACTTCCAACACAGCAGCAGTGGTATAGCGTTCCCTTGGGCGTCTGTAAATACGTACACGACCATCGCAACAAGTAATACGGAACTTTCACTCATCCACGAACAGCACGGTCCTCCATTGACGCCATTTGACATGCTGACGAGTAAAATTCAGGCGAGCTATTCTGTGGCGTTGTTAGTATGGGTTTTCGGACGGGTCGTCTTGCCCTTAAGTTTAATTCCCTTAACTTGTTCCATAATGTCTGATCTGTTACAGTCACTCCATGCGTCGTCTTGAGAGAACTTTAGAGGTCCTTCGCTAAAGAGATATGGTTACGAAGACATGAAATGACCAAAAATTGGTTTTGGTTGTGTGTTGTTTTTTTTACGACCCTCTCCAAGTCTCCTTTTATATTGACCAGTCTCACGATAGCGATTTTGCAAACGTTGAATAACGAAGAAGCTGACGTTAAAGTTCCTCGAAAATTGTCGAATGCTTTCACATTTTCATTCAAAGTTACAGCACAAATGACTTCTACTTCGTTAAGATGCCTCATTTTCACTTACCGTAAGTCAAACTGTCAGTTGCAAAAATTTTCAAACTGTTCCTTGATTTCACAAGGCCTTCCTAATTCTTTACAGCTAATTTGAGTTGCTTAATTTCACTTTAGTTTTGGTAGTTGTTTTACATCAACACGCTTGCCTTAAGAGTGATGCTGTTAATTTTATTTTAGTGATTTAAGGTAATTAAAAGGTGTATTTTTTAGAAACTCTTAGTTCTATTCGCATAAAATTTACGGCTTGAACTTTATTGAGGTACAAAGCATCGTTACTCTCAATTTTTTTAGGGTATTTCGGAATGCATATAGCATTCCGAATTATCCCAACCTATCCTACAATTAATTTACATATAATCGAATGAAATGATATAGGATTAATTTGGGTTATTTGATGTCACTACATGTATACTTATGTAGGTAAACCGTAATTCGATTTTCATTCTTCATCTACAAGAATTTTAACTGATAACTCAATTTCTTTTTTGTTTTTTTTTATGACGTGTCATCTAAGTTTTACTAACATTGACCAAAATGCATACTAGACCCTATGCCGATGTCTTTAATTGTGTCACATTTCCTTTACAATGTGCCACTATAAGTAAATAATCTTTAATTTTATTCGTAAGAAATTTGTGACACGAAAACAATTTACTATATCTGAATGTATACTCTATATGAACTCTTCAATACTGTATAAATATAAAACAAAATCCAATTAGTTATATGATATACTTAAAGAAGTAGTTTGTACTATTTGATTCCATCCTAGCTGTTAAATAATCACCAGTCCAATTTACTGTCTCCGCTTCTTTAATTTGTAAAGTAGTTACAAAGCTTATGCGTTTTCCCCATTTGATTTTTTACAAAATGACTGACAAAGTGATAGTTATTTGTTTTGTCACGCATATAAAGAGCTACTTAAATGTCTCTCGTGAATAATTGAAAATTTACTTTCCAATTTAGATGAGGCTGCGAAAGGACTGATATAAGAAGTAAAAAGGATGGATCTCAAGATGCAAGTGTCGAGGAATGGCGTGGCTTTTACGGTTTAGTGAATTACTAATCTCCCTCTAGACGATAAATAAATCTGCCATGTTTCACTTTCCGTGCCAATATAAATTAAGTGGAATTTAAATTCTTTAAATAAATGTAATTCCCGGAGAAATAATTCTTCTTCCTTTGTTGTTGTACGAGTAGAAGCATATTTTTTGTGTCAAATTTCGTGGCATACTCGGAAAAAAACTAGTACGATAGGTGCACCATTAAAATTCAAAATAATTTAAAATTAAATCATCTTCTGGTGATGCAAGCTTGATTGACGAAATTTGAGTAATGGATATTCCTGAATGGAAAGCCGTTAATAAGAAGAGGTAACATAGTCGAAGTTTTACAGACCACCATAGTTGGTTTTTAAAGAGTCTTGACTGTGGTGGTAATGCTGATTTGGTTATCAGGTTTCTAAAAATTGACACAGGTATACGCAACCGTTTAATAATAGAAATAAGTCAGAGACGTTTCTAAGCTGTATAATAGATTCTTGAAATTATATACGTGTGTTTCCTTTTTGTTTTTAAATGTTCTACTACAAGATACACAAATGATCTCAGTATCCACGTCTTTAATTTATGTATGAATCAGTTACGTGCAATAATACTGTTGTAACGCCGACATAAAGCACTGCAAAGTACATCACATTTTTTTTAAAGAATGCATGAATTATATGTGTGACTGAGCTCAGTCTATAAGGGATTTAATGCAGGGGACACAGAAGTGATGACTGTTAGACGGAGTTGCATACAACAGTTTTTTTCACATGTTACCTCGTTGTCTGTTTCTTCGCTACTCCTCACCTTCGTCGTTTACATCTAGATCTAGCGCGATGTCGAGGTCAATACAGTAATAGCAGTGTTACCAGGTTATACAAAATATTGTCGTCAACTGTCAAAGTAAAAATAGCAAGTTTCATAAAAATAAAAATTTTAGTAATAAATAACACACTACAATTTGCAAGATTATTCGTTGATTTGATGTTTTTCTTCCCCACTAATAATAGCAGTATAAAAATGAGTAAATTGACATATCATTTACACTCATAGTCGTAGTATAGAACATTTCGTTACCGACACTAGGTATTAACGTAGGTACTAGTTGCTTTCCTTTTACCACCAGTCTTTAGCTAACCTAAATTGTTACACTGCGTAATCGAAAAATTAATTTATTTTGACACAATTCTCATAACCGTAAAACAACAGTTAAAACTGGTGGTAAAAAGGAAAGCAACTAGTAGCTCTGTTCGTCAACTTTACACTTTTACACCTTTTGCAATAGAGTGTAAGCAAATAAAGATAGCTTTAACAAAAACAAAGTACGTTGAAGTGAGCTATAATCGTTTACTGCAAAAAGTGTAATAGTGTTGAGTTTACAAACAAAGTTTTTGTTTATTATGCTTACGGTCACGACTCAAGCCAACACTGACAACATTAAATAACTATAGTTATTTACGTTACAAGTCCGGTAAGTGATGTGTCACAGTACGAGTTAGATATTTACTGACGAGGCGACGCAGGAGCCGAGTTTGGAAGTACAGTACCAATCACTTAACGGATGTGTAACGCACAACATTTTATTTCATACTGTGCCTTTGATATTTCAGGACTTAACTCAAGACCTATCATATTTTATTTCATATTGTGCACTCGATATTTCGCAATTTAATTAGACTCGCATTACCTGCTTCTGTTGCATAGCAACGGTGTATGTGTTCTATTTGTTGATTTATTTATTTGAATTTATCATCTGAAATGTCGAAAATGGAAGCTAATCAAGATTACGACCTTTTAATAAAATTTTATTTAAATCTGTGAAAGCACCGGGAAAATTCTTGGATTCACGAAATTGTCGATTTACAATATGATGGTACATAATTGTATTGCACTAGATGTAACAAAGCAATTTCGTGGTCATGCAACACAAATATTAATAAACATATTTCCTCAGAAAACCATAAAGGTATGTGGCTTTACTTACAGTGACATGCAACGTAATTTTAACTTAGATTTAGTGGAATTTATAATAGGATGTAACATACCGTGGTCGAAATTAGACAATTTTAGGAAAAATGTATTAGTGGCAAATATAGTAATGTTAACATGCCTTCGGAGTCTACATTAAGAAAAAAATATTTATCAACGGAGTGTAAAAATATTAGACAGAAAATTTCTTTTGAGCTTAATGGGAAATACATCTGGCTTAGCGTGGACGAACTACCAATGCTTGCGGGTTTAAGGTAGCAAATGGTTTAGTGGGTGTACTGGAGGAAAATTGTTTATTGAGCGGACACTTGATCGCCTCCAAAGTTTTAGAAGCTACAAATTCTCCCACTGTAGCGGAGGTAATGACTTCAAGTCTACAGGAGTTTTGGGGTGACAAATATGCAGAAAATAAGGACAAGTTCTCATTATGTCTTACCGGTGGAATAAATTATATGAAAGCTGCTGGAAGAATTTTGAAGAAAACATATCAGAATATACTTCATGTACCATGTTTACCACATGGGCTTCATATGATTGCTGAAACTATTAGGGGATGCTATTCTAATGTTGATAATTTGATATATAGTGTAAAGAAAGATTTTCTTAAAGCATCAAGTCGTGTACGGTTATTTAATAAAATTCTACCAAATACTCCATTACCTCCATAGCTCATTATAACACGATGGGGAACTTGGCTAGAGGCAGCATCGTCCTATTACTGTCATTTTGAAAATGTGAAATCCCTAATACAGTAGTTAAATCCAAATGACGTGGTCGCTATTTCACAGGCGCAACAGGTATTTATGGATCCAACTGTTAAAGAAAATCTGGAGTTTTTCACGAGTTCCTCTAGCCATACGGGACCTTCAATATCAGCCAACATCAGAATTTACTACAGTGGATGCAATAAACTTTATGTTCGATCTTCGACAATATATTTTTCAATTACAGGGAGAAATTGTTGCGAGAGTACAAACAAAATTCCAAACTGTTTTTAAAAAATCCCGGATTTGTTATGATGACAGGTCTAAAAGACCTTTTAAACGACAAAGAAGTAGATTTTGCTACACCGAGCATGATTGTGGTGACCTTGCGCGAAAGTTTACATATTTTAAGTATGCCCCATCTGTCGACGTCGAGCTGTCCATCTCACAATACAAATGTATTTTCAATGAAAGGCGCCGAAGTTTAACTCCGAAACATTTAGAACAGATATCAATATTATACTTTTATTCTTATAACCCGCAGTGAAAAATACTTGTGTGTGTTAGTTTAGTGTTAAGTATATCCCCTTATACCTCCAATTCTTGTCGAGTGAGTGTTTATAATAAATTCACTTTATCAACTTTGGATAATACTGAATTCGCTAAATAAAAAAAATTCAAGGTAAGATATCGTTTCATGAATGCATGCAAATTTGACACATAACCACCTAAAGCCAACCCTGGTTTTACGTCATATCCGATTGGTAAATCCATACTCTGATAATAACGCACTTACCTAACTGACATTAATAACGTAAACAAGGATTTACCATACAGTATGAAATTAACTAATTTTCCATCGCTGTAGAAAGGAATGCATTTTGATAGCTTGCACCTGGTTCATTTCTAGTCAGTCACTTCGTCGTACATTACACAGAGAGCACGGAACACAGAAAGGATGAACCACCCTGGTATGTTCACTCATCATCGACACCCACTTCGACTGTGATCGTGATCTCCACAGCAAACAATGAGGCATCTTTCACATGTCCGTATCCTTAGGCGCAAAGGAAACATGCTGTGAAGAGAACCGCTGCGCTGTATACAACTCTGTGCAATGATTACCGCCTCTGTGGCTCCTACACTATTTTATAAGAATAGAAAAAACTCTCTAACTTTATTACAATTGTATCAATAAGCCAACAATATTTGCAATAATTTGCAAACTAATTCTTATAAATATTACATTTCCTTTAGCGTCTAATATTGCACGAGACATTTAAGTAGCTTCATGTAGAGTGACAAATGTACAAAGATATAATTATATACATACAATATGTGCAGATAAAAAATAAAAGTAGTCTCTTACACTAGATTTTGATTCAATTTGTTTTTACATTTAGTACACTGAAAAACCGACAAAAACGTTTCAAAAATTTTTTTACGGTACAACCACATGGACCTTCACAGAATAATAGATTAGGCCCTTGGCCATCTAAAATGGCAAATTACAACATTTTTGGGAGGTCCAACTTTTTTTATTATGAAAAATGTCATAAATCTGTCAAAATTAATTTTTCGTACTTCTTTACACATCCCTCACGATATCTCCGGAACCAATTGAGATAATCAAGTTTTTTTTTTTTTTTGGTTGATAAAGGAAACGTGAGCGAAGGTGACTGAATTAATTTAGTCTTTATGGAAAACCTAGTTTTTTATAAAATTAGGTAATACTTTAACATTTATTTTTCTTGCAGTACTTTTTTTCAGTAAGCGAAAAACTCTTTTTTGTTTTAAGGAATTTTGCCACAGTATATGCATACGGAATAAAATTAACACATCAAGGAAGTTTTTAAAAAAAAACCGCATTACTCTACGACTTGTACGTTTCAAGTTATTGTTATTTGAAATTAAGTTTCTGCGGGCAGGATATCTCCCCCGGTTCTACTGTGCTTTAATCAGTGTGCTATGCATGTTGTGGGTGCATACTATTAAGTATTATTTTTGACATATCTTTAATATAAATTTTTATTTTCATAAGCACTTAGGTTTTACTTATCATTATTTACATTGCACATTATTTAAAATCCATTATATTTATACATTAAAACCTAAAATTGAATTAAAAAAATACGATTATTTATTTTAAAACATAAATTTAAAACTTGTTATAAAAAATATTTTAAAAATCGTTAACGTCGGAATCTAAAAAATATCTAGACAATTCCTTGGTTGCAGCAGTTTGCTACTCACTGCAGCATTTCAAACCTTGAGCAAAACAGGTACATCTGTTGTTACAGACCCTGTCGGAACATCTTATTGACAAACTTTGCCTTACAATATCGGGTGCACAGATTTTTGACTAGAAAAAAGTTGCCTTCCAAACATTTTCTTCAAATGTCCAACCCGTATCGAGTTGGATCTTCCATCTTGCATGTATTGTATATGGCTATTGTACTAAATTTTTAATTGATACAGACACCTGGCTCCGTGGTCTAGAGGTAATGTACTTGCCTCAAAACTTCGGGGTCCCGGGTTCGATTTTTGTTTGTACAATGCCGAGTGTGGCATTCTAATTAAGTTTTTTGTGATGTATTTTAATATGCAATAAATGTTTTAAATTGGAATTGGAATTGGTTCGATTCCCGGTCGAGGAACTGGGATTTTTCTGTGAGAGAGATTAATCGTAGTATACTCGGACATTGGGTGTGTGTCCATTGTCTCTAAAGTCTGTAGCCCTTCTCCCCCACAAGGTCATTCCAGACCTTAGGGATAAAGAGGGTTGTAATTTCATGTGGTGTTATTATTATATTATTATACCTAAAAAAAGAAAATAAGTACATGTAGGTGTTTTGTTTCTTTTTTAATAGGTATAGGCGATCTAGAAAAATAATTATTACCTTTTTAAATGTTGTCTAAAAGCATGGTCAGTAGGAGGCAGCTCAGAAGCTGGCCGATTTGTACTTGTTGTTAAGTCCCATCTCATTCAGGGATTTTATATTTTTGTTTTTATTCTTATATAAATAAAGCGTATATTTTACCCCTAATTCCATCGCTTTATCCTCTGACAGAAAAGGAAGGTTTTCTAAATCTATTAATTATTTAAATTTTTATATAAAACATAGAATGCCGTTTTCTTCCCTATTTTATACATGGCATTAGTTGTGTTACAACCAGTTAGGCAATGAATCGTTAATACTTTCTTACAAATTTCCTCTCCTAAATTTGCCACAATATTGTTAATTGACAAAAATTGTATATTCTTACTATGTCCTAATTGTATAAATATATTCCTTTAGGACATATCTGGTGTTTCACAGTAATAATGTAAAAGCAAAATCAGGACATCAGTATCAACAGATTTTACCAGAATTGTATTACCTGATTTTAATTCTGATAACATAAAATAAACATTCCATTGTTAAGCATTAAATAATATGTAAAAACTCAATAAAAATAATACTCATTCGCATTCACATTACACAAAGAAAAGCTTGTTTCTAAATGACAATATATTATGTATAATATAAGATTACTTGTATTCAATAGTCTACACTGTACACACTTGAGTGGCGCCGCAGTGAGGCGCATCTAGGATCGAAAAACTCGTAACTTTAAAAAACAAAATCTCGAAAACTATAAGTCGTAGAGAACTGAATTTTTTTTAAAAACTTCCTTGAAGTGTAAGCTTTATTTCTACACATATGGTATGACAAAATTCCTTAAAATAAAAAAGTTTTTCGCTTACCGAAAAAAATGCAGCAAGGAAGGTAAACGTTCCAGTTTCACCTAGTTTTACAAAAAAATTAAATTTTCCATAAAAACGAAATTAAAGCAGTGACCTTCGCCCACATTTCCTTTATCAATTAAAAAAAAATACCTATAATTATCTCGATTGGTTCCGGAGATATCATGAGGGATGTGTGAAAAAGTAAGAAAAAATTAATTTTTGACAAATTTATGACATTCTTCGTAATAAAAAAAGTTTGACCTCCAAAAAAAATGTTGTAATTGGCCATTACAAATGGCCAAGGACCTAGGCTATCATGCTGTGAAAGTCCCAAGTGGTTGTACCTTAAAAAAATTTTTTCAAGAAGGAAGCTACTTTTTCCCCGTTTTACGGTGCACTAATTTATATTTACTCGGTTTATGAAAAATATGTTTCATAAACAAGTAGTGTATCATTCATTAGAAAATTAATGTTATTAATTTTTGTAAGGGTAGTTGGTATTTTTATTTTATGGATTTCCAAAATACCACAGTGCGACAGAAATGATATACAAGTATCCCACAAAGGAATTAAATGATAAAATGTAGTTTCCACATATGCTTTGGGCGATTAAACCGAATAAATATAAAATTATATAATATACACTAATTATGTTAGGCTATAGGTACAAGATATTTTTAGCGGGTAAAAAAATGATGTTTTCAAATAGTGGTTAAATTGTATTAGCATGATTTTGATAATCATGTTTACATCTTGCGTAGCAGTATTTGCAAAATTATGTCAACTACATAGAAAACACTTACAAACTAATGTCATTTCCAAGCTCGAAATATCACTGAAGTTGGGAAAGTTTCTCTATAGGTCCCTATAACAAAAGAAACAAATGATATTTGAGGAAATAAATTATATGGAAGAATCATTGAAATGTGTTAAAAATTATTAAACAAAAGGGAATCGTTCTATATACCGCATTCTGCAATTGAATGGTTTACAAGTTATTTATATGATCGAGATTCGTTGAAGTAGTTTCTTCTAGTACGGTTACAGAATATAGAGTTCCACAAGGGACTAGAATAGGTCCAGATTTGTTTATTTTATATATAAACGATATTGTTAAATATGTTCAAAAGTGCAATATTCAGATGTTTGCGGATGACACATTGTTATATTTTATTTGTGAACATGTAAACCATATTGTCTCTGTACAAATGAAGAACTAAATGTACTAAATAAATGGATGGCTGATAATAATTTAAAGCTGAATATAAATAAAACAAAATATACCTATGATTATAAAAAATAGGTGTAATCCTATTAATGTTAATAACATTATACATCTATTAATTAATGGAAATGACATCGAAAAGTATCAGAAATTAAATATTTAGTAGGTATAATCGACCAAAATTTAACATATCTGAACTTAGTGTTTTACAAAAAAACAAAATCAGGCACTAAGAATACTCTTACGATGCAGCAAACATACAAACATTAAACTGATGTTGAATTCTGCAGGAATCTTAAGCGTTAAACAAGCAGTGATTTTAAATAACATGTGTTTTATTTATATAATTTTAAATGTGTCTGTACCTGATCACTTATTGGAATTTTGTAATTTTGTTAGAGACATTCACCAGTATTATACAAGAACTCAGAATAACTTTTATGTACCAACTGTAAGAATAAACTATAGTTAAAATGATCTATTCTATAAAGGAATAATAATGTACAACAATATATCAGATAGTATAAAAAATAGTGGAAGTGTAATATTATTTAAGAAAAATTGTAAAGTAGATGTTTGTAATAATTTGGAAACTTAGTTTATTTGTTTCGGGCAATATTTATATAATTTTATAATACTCTTACAATTATTTTATATATATGACTCAATTACAAATTATAAAATTTTGTAAAATTTTGTTAAAAATTTAGTTTACAGCTATTAATTAAATAATAAAAAAAGTACTTCAAAAAAAAGAAGAAATCTGCGTTTCGAAATTATTGTACTTCATTAGCACAGTATAGCTTAGGGATACGGGATATGGGATATCGACCCCATAAACTTTCGCATTGAAAATAATATTAAACTTTTATTTTTAACAAATTATTTCAGTATGATTTTTAAAAACGGCTGATCTGTCGTAATTATTGACCTGTTTCGATATTTGAAATTGCGAAAGAAAATTTAATACAATTTCTGATACAATAAATTTAAAAATTTTTCTCTTATCTATTGAATTACAAAAAAATTAAAACCAATTTGTCTTTTATAAATGTGTGTTTATTTTCGATTTTTTTTATATAAAAAATGGCTTATATTTTAAAATTACGTTTTCAGTCGTTTTGTCAAATCTCCATTTTCCGTAAGCAACATTGCCTACTTAAAAACCTCTTTGTAGGAATTTTATCAAATTGTCAAGTACATTTCGATGAACTGGTTACATGAAAGGAATAATAATCCTTTTAAGATTTTAGAGGATTATCTAGTTTTTTGTATCATGCTTAACTCGGTTTATTTCAGGCGATATACAGCTCTCCAAGAATTTAACACAATGCTCCCATTGATAGCATTTTCATGTGTATTTATGCTCCTGTCGCGAGTATAAAAGGCAAATTAGCCCCTTGAACAGCAATATCAAACCATAAAAAAATCTGAGGATAATTTCGTGTCGAATGCGCCGTTTCATTTCCTCAGTATATCGTGGTTTGTTTTGGTAAACATTATTCTTCACAGAAGTCCATAACAAATAGCAGTGTCAGATCTTGCGATCTTTGTGGCCACTTAACAGTTCCCCCTCTCTAAATCTATTTATTCGGAAGTGCTTCATGTAAGTATAGTTGTAGAGAAACTGCATAACTTGGCTAGGCACTTCGGTACGAAGTCATTACACCAGAAGTTGTTCATGACGTGCAACAAGAATTTATTTATCGTTTAACCAAGTTATTTTAGATTTGTAATTTCAAGTGTTTATGCTAACATTTTGCTTTGTAACTCATTATCAATACTCTTAACAGTGTGATAACTTGTTAAGAAAATAATATGTATACTCCATATTAGGTGCAATTTCAACTAAACCGAATGGCATGGTCGAGCATTTCCGTAGTAAAACGATTGTTTCAGATTTATTACATTTTTAAAGTTTCAGTGCGTTTTTCTTAATTTTTTTCTTATGTGGCTGATGGAAAATTTTTACGGAACCGGCAACACAATTTTCAGCTCTATTGGAAAATGAAAAAAAGGGTTGATTTTCATTTAAAAAACTGTCGATGATGTCATAATTTGTTTTAATATGGCTGAATTTGTGCACATATGCTCAAAAAGTAAATTTTGATTCAAATTACCGAACCCTACAGAATCACGAATATTCTAAAAAAACTATCTATAATCACCAATATTATTGTACATTTCGTATTTTGCGACTGTACTGTATATGATACAAATGTTCGAAAAAGTACCTCTGTTCATCTCCCTTCACTTCTGTGTCTATTTTTACAGCTTCGGGTTGCATGAAACCACTTTTCCCATTCTTGATTAAATTTGTCTACTTAGAAATTTTCTTTGAAGTTAAGATTTCCTTCCCTCGGAGAAAGATGAAACCACAATCAAACATGATACCACCTGTAAAGTTTTATTAACTTATTTTATCATGTTAGAAGAGAGTTCTAAATATCACGTACATAAATTTACTAGGGCTGTTAATATTTGTATCAATTTAAATTAGTCATATGTCAACTATATTAGAATAATACACTGGCCGACATAATTTTTGTAATATAGTTCACACTACTGTTTTTATACCCCTATTAACTGAAAAAATAT
>JANEYF010001796.1:0-23564 GCA_029963845.1 Rhamnusium bicolor
CAACCATAAACAAGTTATTACTATTAGATACAGTCGAACACATGAAATCCATATGATATTTCTTATAAAATAACTGCTCTACATTGTTTTAAAGTTAAGCACATGACATTAATATTATTTGGATACACAGGTGCCATATTATTTCTTTGACTAATTAGTGATTATTAGTTGAATAAATAAAATACATATAAGAACAATAAATTAATGGATCCCAACATTAGCGGTCGTGCTTATACACTTAGCATGTAGGCGTATAATATTTATAACGGTTTATAGTTTTTATTCATATAAGTATATTTTCCTTTTTTCATGTCAGAGAATTTGAAGCTGCATTCTGCGCGCTTGACTTTCTAATTAACATTTAATATGAGAAATTGATTATGCATATTTAACCTATCCTTAACAGGACAGATGTAAGATAAATGTGGTAAGTAAACATATGTTTTCAAATATATAGGTTATATATAGCATATCTGTAAGGCAAAGTGAAATAAAGGTGCATCATTAAAAGTATCTAGCATCAACCATATTTCATTTTAGCTTAAAGTTATAAGTAGATGGCTAACTGAAATATTTATAAAAATATTTTTTGTGTTTTTGCACGTCACTACAGTAGAGTTGTATAGAATTAGCTGACAGAATTAGTAATGACGATTATAGTTGGTAAGATTAGATCAATAATGAAGATCAAAAAGTTATTTTTTAAATTGAATTTGAGAAAAGCAGTTTCTTGATGCATTCTTACCAACTATCATTTTAATATCATACAAGGTCAGAGATGTCACTATCACTTGTTTCTTGTACCCTTGCATAATTTGGAGAATTTAATTAATACTGTAAAAGGCATATTTGCATTAATGGTCATAAATATTGTGTATTCTAGTTTTTTGCATGTTGAAAACGTAGTGTGTAGTAAAAACCTATTTTTGTTTACAAGTAAAAACGACTATGGGATCATAACTGGGATAAATCTATCAATTTTTCACTTTTTAGGTAAAAAGAAAAGATAAAATCATTATTGTTGAAATTAAAAACTAGGTAGGTGCCCATTTTTAAAAATGTTCCCAAACATAAATTAAGGTAAGTCCTATCAAAGTTTGAATGTGAAAATCAAACAGATAGATTAAAATGTATAAAATGCAGAAAGCTTGGTATCGGTTGAAATACCAAAAAACTAAAAATATGTATAGTGGAATGAAAAATAATATTATCCGAAAATTTTTTTGCTAATTGTTATTTACTAACTTTTACAAATCTTATCACAGATAAGTATAACATATATCTTTTTAAACAATTATTTTCCCGGCTATTTGCCAAAACGCTGAAACTTGGATTACAAAAAAGATAAAATGCACATTATGTTCAGTACAACTGACTCAATAATGTTATTTTTAATTTCAACTATTCTGTCTAGTAAAACCAAAAATAAATAAAACACAAGGTACTCACCAGTTGACACTCACTTTAAGAAACTTTAAAATATCTACCGACACGTGTTTGTGCTTGCATCGCTTCATCAGGGTAGCCAGCACATTTAAAAAATCCAAAGTAACCAAACTTGTAAATCTTAATGTAATCAGCATTAATGGCTTCAGAGAACAGAATAATTAAAATTATATAGTGAAATTCCCCGTAGGGTCGAATAAAATAATTTAAAAACAAATTAAGTTCCTCTTCTTGGTAAAAGTTAAAATATAGAGTGGAATGAAAAATAATATTAACTGAAAATTTTTTGCTAATTATTATTTACTAACTTTTACAAATCTTATCACAGATAAGTATAACATATATCTTTTTAAACAATTATTTGCCCGGCTATTTACCAAAATGCTGAAACTTGGATTACAAAAAAGATAATATGCACATTATGTTCAGTACAACTGACTCAATAATGTTATTTTTAATTTCAACTATTCTGTCTAGTAAAACCAAAAATAAATAAAACACAAGGTACTCACCAGTTGACACTCACTTTAAGAAACTTTAAAATATCTACCGACACGTGTTTGTGCTTGCAGCAGAAACACGTGTCTGCTTGCAGCAGAAACACGTGTCGGTAGATATTTTAAAGTTTTTTAAAGTGAGTGTCAACTGGTGAGTACCTTGTGTTTTATTTATTTTGTGCTTGCAGCAGAAACACGTGTCTGCTTGCTGTTTTTAAAAAATATGTATCTTATTACTCTGTTGATATAAATTAATATAATTTGTTTTAATACATACCATTCAACTGACTTCAACAACTTTCCTTGTGATCTTTTCCCAACACGTCTTTTTATGTTAGATAATATGCAAGATATAAACTTGGACACACCATATGTGAAAAATATTTTTCTACCATTACACAAATAATAACTTATTAGCGACTTTTATCGTAAGAACTAATAGTGAGCTACATAAGTGCTTATTATCTAAATATTATGACGCCTCATAAACTGTTTTAATGCCTTGTTAAACACGCCATGCATGACGATTTGTTTAATATTTTCATCTAAATAGTTATAGATCTTTAAGGACATAATGGACCTATACAATGATTTTTATTTTTCAACGTCAAAGTTTTAATTTTTGACGTTAAGCATCTTCCGCTTCAAAATATAAAGTTATGTTTAAGATAACATTTTAAATGAGTAAAAAACTGCAATTGAAGTTAGAAGAAAGTATTAAAATAGTCCTTACCATTAAGTACTTACACATTTCACTTCAGTATATAAAAAATTTTAATTCAACAAGTAAAATCTATCAGACAAATGTCTACCTGTGGTAGATTTTCAGAACTAACTTTAATTTTGCTCCGTTTTTTATATAATTTTTAGCTCTTTCAAATTGGATAAATAAAATCATAAAGAATAAAATGATGGTTTTGGGACTAAGCTGAATGAAGATTCGTTAGATATGAGAAATAAATTATCTTTGGACAACAATCTATTACATGAGTTTTTTAATATATGGTTTGTATTTTTATCATTTGCTATGCTATATATTATGAACTGGACGTTAGCAAGGTACACCAAAATATAGAGTGATGGTGAAGATTTGTAATTATCAGATTCATATTAGGAAAACACTCTACCAAGAAATTGTTGGCAGATTGATCGGATAGGGGATTGGCCAGCCATAAGGTCGATCGATGACACCGCTTAACCAAATAGGCACTATGTACGTTCCTAATAAATCTTTCGAATATCACATAAAATAACTCGATAGTCTAACGTAAAACATATTCACTCTTACGCAAACGACTCAAGAGTTGTCGTATTCCTAGCGCCGCCGCCACAACTTTTGTTTTGTAGTTTTTATACAAGCTTATTTTATTATATTGGCAACACGAGGACGTGGCATTCGGTTGAGCATTAGGTGATAGAAACCAATTAAAAAAAATAGGTGAAAGTGAATTTTAAATACAGAAATATATACAGAGTTTAATAAAAATCAAAGATTTTATTAAAAATTGTCATTTTCTGATATAAAATGGGACAAATTTTAAATTTAACCTGACCCAAAGATAGATATTTTTTAAACAAAATTGAAAGGTGTCTCTATTAGCTTGATCTGTAATAATAATTTTTTGTTGATTACAAGTTTTTATATGATTAATAATAGAGAATATATAGTACATATTATAAATATATGAAACAAATTCATATTACTAATACTAATAATATATAACACCATTTAATTGTATGTTTTTACAGGAAATTAAATTAAATATGTATCAAGCCATTTAAGCCCATTTAGGCCATTTAAAAGGCCCCTCTATATGCATAACATCCTAGCTTAGTTCTGCAAGGTTCAGTTAATCTTAGAAGTAAACATGACTGCAGACAAAGTGAACCCGAGGAAACAGATCATGGTACTATAATACCAAACCACAAAATTGCATCTATCTAGATATTACATACCTAATATATTTTTAAAAATGTGTTAATTATTGCATACATTCATTTAATTATACGCTGTATGGAATAGATTAGAATCAGTTTATTAATGGATTAATTATATTAAGAGAAATCTCTTTATTTCAAGAATTAGTCAAATTTTTTATTTATTTCTTACATACGTTTTCCTTCAATAATAATAAATGATTTGGGTACATAATTAAATAATCTGTAAGTCTAATATTTTAGGAATTTAAAAAATCTTCAATAGAGTAAAAAGTGTTATTTTCAAGATATTCCCTAACAGCTAAATAATTTGCGTTAGAAATACTTTTGATTTCATTATTTAGTTTATTATATAAAATAGCACCTATGTAATATGGATTTAATGTATTTAATTCAAATCTGTGCATGTCATATTGCAAATTGTACTCATGGTGAAAATTCTGTTGAATAAAACATTACTAATTATTTTTCACACATTTTAGAGTTTCAAATATAAATATGCAAGGATATTTTTTGCCGACTGAAAACCATTTTGCATAATTCCTGATATTCAAGATTAAACATAAAACACACGGCAATATGAATACGCGTTGAATCATAACAAAATTTTCACAACAAATTATCCGTTATCTATAAGAAAAAATTTTGACTGTTTTTATACTCAAAATCTGACCCAATGTTTTTTAATGAAAAACATATACTAGCACATTACTGAACAGATAACTTATAGTTTTCAAATCGAATGATAAATCAATACTAATTCCTAATATAAAATCTTCCACTTGTTGAACGGCCTTTTCCTAGAGTTCCACCAATGGACTTACCGTATGGTTAGAACTAAATGTTAGAACTAAACGTTTTATTCTAATTCACTACAAGCCTTCTTTTATTGAAATAATTATAGAAAGATTCTAAATTCTTTACTAAACTGCAAACCATTTTTTCAATCATGTCTTCGCTTACCATCAGGGTCATGTCATCGGCATGAGTAAAATGAAAAACTGATATGACGCTTTCTGTGTCATTTAAGTGTAATAGAAACAGTAGTAAACCCAAAACAATGCTTTGAGGTACACCATTAATTGCTGTTAAATAGAAATTGTAAAAAAAGTAATTGTTTTAGAAAAAAATGGCTGATTATTAATTTAATTTTATTAAGTGTAGAATATATGCGATAAAAACGTTATTTTACCCCTGAATATTATAGTATATGTGCTTCACCAAATCATAATAAACAATTTTCCTTGGAAGAATAAAATAATACGACGAAATTTATTATGGATATTAATATTCATCTTGGATAGAACCTATATATATACAGCTACATGACAGTGGAAACAAATTTGAAAACCATGGTGTACTTTGTGAGATATGATCAAAAGACTTAAAAATAGAAATAGTTCAAACGTGTATATCTTACCTATTTGAAAAGATATGAGAAAAATAAAGATATGAAAATTAATGGCAGTATTATAGAGAATAAAGCTATGTGGTTCAATTGTTTCAAATTTATATTATGTTTAGTGTGCTCTCTTGATTCATCAAAAAATATGAAACCAACAGTGCATATCAAATGATAATATTTAGGAATACTTGAGCAAAGCAGTCGTGTTTCTTTTAACATTGTCTTTAACTTTCATCTCTTTATTTTTTTTTAATATTTTCAAATAAGGTAGATATAAGTGTTTTAAGTATTTCTATTTTTTACGTATTTTCATCATATCTTACAAAGTAAGACACGGATTGTTTTCTTCTCACTATCACTCCTGAATGAACACAAGTTAGACTCGATGACAAAATCTACGGTCATAACTGCCAAATTTGAAACCCCCAATTAAAACGATTCACTCATCTTGTATAAAGATGAATCAAAGAAGCAGAAAGCAGTGGAAGTAGACGTACATGTGCAAAAAATGTAAGCTCTCAAAGGTATTAGGTCATACCCCACCATTTTTCAGGCAGAAATGTATCCAATTAAAACTTGTGTTCGATAACGCATTAAAAGAAGAACACGAAGAACAAAAATCTATATTATCTCTGACAGCCAAGCAGCACTTAAAGCTCTAAAATTCATTATCTTTAAGTCTAAGAGTGCCGGGGAATATCTACAAATAATAAGGCAACTGGGCAACGCAACAAGGTCACCTTGATGTGGGCGCCAGAGTATGGAGGAATTGAAAAAATTATTTATCGGACCAATTTTTGGAATATCTAAAAACCACACAACGGATGAGGTTAGAAATGAGAAAAATAACATAAATGCCTCTACTGGATTAACACCAGGACAAACAAAAGCAAAGAAATTTATGAGCTAGTCACAAGAATGATGCTAAAATTGACTGAAAATGACATCTATATAGAATTTTCTAACACCAGCCGACATGGGAAACATAATCCCCAGAAAAATATTAATGTATATATATATATATATATATATATATATATATATATATATATATATATATATATATATATATATATATATATATATATATATATATATATATATACATATATATAGAAGAAAAAAAAATGAGATTTACTCACGGGATCATTACATTACAGTAAGAAAAGTTAAATTATTAAATTATGTATATGTATATATATGTATATATATATATATATATATATATATATATATATATATATATATATATATATATATATATATATATATATATATATATATATATATATATATATATATATATATATATATATATATATATATATATAAACAATCTGAGCTATTTAAAAATGTCAACAGAAAGTATTTAAGCCTCCTAATTTTGAAGTATGATAATCAGTCCTTGATTTTCTTATGGGTCATATAGTCAAAATGACACAAAAATTACGAATATGTGAGATAAGATTTTTTACAAAAAAAGACCGTATTTCTTTAATTACTGCATTATTTTTTATAATTTAATTTTCGGAAGATATTTTATAATAATATAATAAATATCCTGAAATGAGGCAAGTAGTAGTAGTAGCTACTTATTTTACTAGGCAAGTAGGCCACAATGGGCACTTTTTACCTAGGGACCTACAGTTTTGCGTGGACTCCGAACCACGGTCTTCGACTGTCAACTAACCCGCCGCCTAGGCCTGCCCGCCTGCACCGCTAGCAGAGTGGCAAACCTCCTGGGTAGGTCTCTTCGACCCTCCACTCGGGCTCACCTCTCCGCCTGCATCAGACTAGCGGCCTTCCCGGGATTGTCTGTTGACAGCCTGCGACTGTTAGACGAGCTATCGTTCATCCATCCAATTGCCGGACTCAATCAGTGCTGCTTAACTTCACTGATCAAATATCGGAAATTAAACGGATGTCCATACCTCATCCCCGAAATGAGGCAAACAATATTTATTTTTATTTTATTATTAATAGTTAATAAATATTAATAAAATCAATTTATTACTATTAATAGAAAATGAAAAACTCTTGAATCTCATGCTCCTTATTTAATGTGACTAGTTTCCAAACATTTACATTTGTTTTATCATTGCCACACAGTTTCTTTGGCCAAGCAGTTATTTAAATTTAAATCCTATTAAACATAATTAATATGCTTGATAATTAAGACAGTAAGCCAGTAAATGAGTATTGTAAGAAAGAAGACGGACCTGTCTGTTACCTTGCTAGCTTTAATTATGTATACATTTGTTCAGACCTAAGGAATTTCTTAATTTGATCTTTTTCCTCCTTATTTTACGTCTAAACTTTTTAACCCATTAACATAAAATTGGCAGAAACGAGTAATTAGCTTTATCAAATGGCTGTACCTGAAGAGCATACTCACCGCAAAAACTAATAAGAAAAATATGGGAAGGCTCTCTTAAATTATGATTGTTAGATGCTCACGTTTTCTGCAATAACTACGCTCACAAACGGTTTGATTAATATCTATCGACTTAAAAGTCTTGTCTTAATGTTAAAGGTAAATCTTCCACTCACTTGGTTTAATTGCTCATGCTTGATACATAGGTGTTCTAATGAGAAAAATAAGAGCCATTAAATTTTTAATAAACAAGTCGTACAAGGTGCAACTAATTTTGTTTTTATACTGTTCAGCTTTTTAATGAGAAGCTTTATGATTCTTAATATGATGACGAATTATGAAAATGTAAATGGTTTGAATTTTTGAATACCAACAGCAAAACTAGTCATAGATATGCTCTTGATAGTTTGCATAACAATCAAAACAAATTAAATATTTCATAATTAAGGCTTTAGATTAGATTAGATTAGATTAGATTAGGATTAGGTTAGATTTTTTTTCGGTAGGGGAAAATCTTCCAATAGATACACCACGTTTGTTGTAGTGTGGGATTTTACCCACTAAAAACCCCTATCTCTTCACTCTCACACCTGGGCATCGCTTTGCAGTATACATTATTTGGGTACGAAGATTTAATCTTAATTATTGCCTCCTCTGTCTCCTCTATCTCCTCTTGTTCATCCAGTTTCATCACTTTCCTAACGTATTTTTCTATTGAGCTTCATTTTTCTCTGTTTTCCATAATTTCTTGTGTGATGTTCTATTTAATATAACTCTTGCCTCCAGATTTGTCATTTGTCTAATAGGACATTTTCGGCTGCATGTCCCAAGTTTTGACAACGAGCCCGTTTTGTGTGTACAAAGAACCGTTATTGCCTTCCTCTAGCACTTCAAATATGTATTTCAAGTGAATTTTGGTCTAGGATTACACCTAAACGTATTACCTCGTTGGATAAGTCAATTTGCATGTCATTTATTGTTTGGGATATGCTTGTTGTATTATTTGAAAAAAATGTACATAACCCTCCTTTATATATTTTGGAAATAAAAGAATTATCCTATTTCACCAAATAAAGATTTTACGATTTGATTTTGATGTCACGTCAATAATTAATAAATTAGAGTTCTTGCAATCAATAGCAGCTAGTTATAAATATATAGCTAATTTGGCAGGAGGGTCGATGCGGTTCCTGCAATGATTTTTGGGAAACCATCGTGACGAAGTATGCAGAAAATGTACGACTTTTCATTTTAACATATAAGCTGAAATTATTTTGGCAACTAACAGCAGAGTTTCAAAACGCTACCAGTCCTCACCTTTATCTGGGAGCTGGTTTTCTCTACACTGCAGTTCAAGGCTGTCTGCGAATGCCACAGCCTTTTGCTGTCTAGTGTAGACTATACTGTGCGCTCCGTGTGTCGACGACATCGGTCTTCTGGAGGTTCTGAGAGCTCTCTGGGTGTTCCAAGGGCTTCTGTTGTTCGGATTGATCAACTCCAGATGGGCTTTTAATCTAGTCTGACTGTGCTCCTAGAGGGCCGCTTTGACCCTTGACCCTTCGGGACAGCTGATTTGCCCGCCTCTAGTCGGGTTCTCTGCGCCCGTCTTTCAGCTCTACGACGGTCGCTTGTTAGTGGGCTTGTCTCTTTAAGCAGTTCTCCTGCCGGTGGTACAATTCGGCGCGTCGTCGCCTCTGTCATACTGATTTGTAAGGCTGCTTTGATTTCACATTCTAACGTGATTATCGCTGCCTCTTCGTGGTCCTCACTCGTTATCCTGGGGATGGTGGCTATATTTCGCTGAATTTCTGCTCAGAACAGTTACCAATTCGTTCTGCTCTTGAAAAAGGTCTCTTCCTCGTTCCCTATTTCACCGAGTTGAGGGGGGATGGGGTTATGATTCGAAGAGCCTTCATCTAGGGTGTACAGAGTATCCCATCATCCCGTTTTGCAGTAATTCGATCTCCAGCACGTCTGAGCTGTCTACCGCCCCGTAGTGCTTAGGTTCTTTTGGGCCTGCGATCAGTATATTCTCTCTCATTTCCAGGTATCTTAGCAGTGCATGACCTCTCGTATTCGTAAGCCTGCTGTTCCAATGTATCGATTTTGCATTGATGTTTCCGATAGCCACGACCTGCTCCCTCCTTGAAAAGTACGCTTTTAGCTCACCTTCTGCCATCGGCCTCCTAGGCGGCTGGTAGCATGAGACAATTTTGTATCTGTCGTGTCCGTGGGTTGGCACTTCTATGGCAGTCGCTTCTAAGCCTTTCTCCAGCCTGGTGTTACTGTGGATTAGTGGTCTATATTCTTCTTGGCGAGCAGGGCGACTCCTCCGCCGCCTCCCTTGTTTGCTCTGTCTTGTCTATAGATCTTGTAGCCGTAGATCTTAGTTATTTTCTCTGATCTGAGCTTTGCCTCTTACATTGCCATAACGTCAATGTTGTGTTGTGCTAGCACCTCCCCTAGCTCGTATTTTTTGCTACTTATGCCATTGATGTTACAAGGGGCTATCTGCTGGGACCTCGGATTCACCCTTGTAAATAACATTGTAATGATCATTATGTATCAACTTGGTGTTTACAATTTAACAAAGTATTCCTTTTGTTATCCAACAAGCAGCATTGTTATGAAACAGAAATAGTTGAAAGTAAAACATAACTACAGATTAAACCTATAATGGAGGATGTAGTGTTCTGTTGTAATGCGTATTTGTGACATATTTCATGAAATGTTCAGATCCTTGTTGAAACCTTTAACTGACTGGGTTGTTCCAACTTTTTTAAGTACGAAAAATTTTCCCTATCCCGGAAGACCGCATATGACAATTGGTTTCTTGATTTTATAAAAAAGTATTGGAATAAATTTTGACTTCCTATTACTTCCTCATCCCTCAAATTGAGGAAGTGATGTATTCGTGAAAAAAAATATGGAAAATTTTTATTGCATTTCTGAATGAATCTCGACGAATTATGACGATACACAAAATTTTAGACAGACAAATTTTCTGTGTGTGTCTGTGTGTCCGTCTGTGTGGTTCGCGATAGCAGCTACAGTTTTTGAGATAAAGCTTTCAAATTTAGTCACACATTCTAGAGGTCAAGGAAGAGATTGAGTTCGTTGATGAGTAAAATCGGTCCCAATGCCTAAAAAACATATTAGTAATATTCCACCAATGTGACTTTTTTGAAACATCAAAAATTACTTTTATTATAAACTCCACCACACGTCGAGTTTTACTACGGTGAAAAAGTTCTGATTCCTAAGTAATTGGCAGCGGTTTTTTTAAATCTTTTTTCAGTATGTTATCTCATACTTTATTACAATTAGCAATTTCATTGGTTCACAATGCATTAATATGTTGGGACTTTTTTATACTTTAAAAGAATTTGCTTCTAGTTTCAGTGTTAGCTGAAGCTAACCTTACTGTTGATATTATAAAGTAATTCAGATGCATTCACTCCATTTTGATTTCCACAGCCTTTTAATCACTTAGAAAACACTTAACAAAATTTTTATAACAGACAGTAATTAGTTATCCGTTTTATCAATCTTAAATGACAAATTATAATTTTATTTAAGTTTTAAGTAACATTGAAACTGTTTATATTTACTTCTAAGATAGATAATAAACAAATGGAAACTATATTAATAGATTGTAGAATCGTGGAATTCACAAAAATTACATTCTAATAAAACTGCATGGCATTCAATCAATTCGTTTAAAAAATAAATCTGTTGTATGATAAAATCATATACAATAACAAAGACTTATTTGATTTAAACCTATTTTATATTACATAGAAACGTCCATGGTCAACTACCACTTGATAACTTATTGATAACGTTTTCGTAGACATAACTGCAATGCCATATTATCGATTCATTAATCACCATTTTATTAATATCATTAATAAACAAATGTCACAATTTTATTAACCGAAATTTTAACAATTAATGAATTAAAGAAATCTGAAATTTTATGTAGTGTGAAGTAAGAAAAAATATCACTAACATCTTACTTTTATAGTTATACAAAAATATCCATTTTTCGTATATACAGTTTAAATACATATACTTGCACTGGTTTTCGGTCTGCCAGACCAATACTAAATTTTATAAAACTGTATGTATATAAAATTTACGTGGAAATATTTATTTTAGACAATAATATATGTATCTATTTTAAACATTTGCCACTGTTGTCTGAGGACCAGTCTTTGGAGCAACCCAAAACAAATAACATTTTTATTAATAACATTTATTAAATGTAACACCCAAACATAATGATTGAAATATGCAAAATAGTGCGACTAGGGGTCAATGTTTTCTGTAAATTTTAACACATTCTGTTATTCTATTTTTAAACTTTCATGTTTGTTTCGATATTTCTCATTTTCATGTTTTTAAAATTTATATCTGAATAACAATTAAGAACATGGAAAACGAAATACAATAAGGGAGAAAATCTCAGTGTGTAAAGAAATTACCTCGAATTTTTTTGTACAGTTTGGTACATGTAGGTAGGTATATGTTAGGATATCAAAATCATCTATCATTAGAATTGGCTAAGAAGTATGTGAAGAGAGGAAAAAAAATAGTAATTTTGAATGGATAAGACGATAAGAATTACAAGAGACTGAAATGTCTTGAAAATATTAGTTTCTTGAAATCTTTGGTTTATACAAAATGATGAAAATAATTTTGTACATGGTTTTAGTTAACGAAACTTTGGAAACTGGGTTCTGTAAAAACTCAAAGTGTGGTATTTATCCACTAGATAAAAATAACCGCCCAACGTGCTAAAGTGCACTGCAAAGAGGTGCGAATCAGACTGGGTCAAAAAATAACACAATAAATGACTGACGAAACATACCAAACATATAGCAAAATATTCTTGACCGAGCCATGTACAAAAAGAGCTCAGCAACTACTTACGCTAAGCAGGAACCAGCTGAGAATTATAACAGGTGTACTCAGCGGTCGTGCACCAGTGAAGGAAGACCTACGAAATATGGGGCTATATGAAGGTGGACTGTGGTACAGGCTCTGCGGAGAGGTGCCAGAAACAGCGGAAACATATACCCTGTCAATAAATGAAAAGACAAATTTTTGGGGATACAAAAACGGACCCTAGAATACTTGCACACACACTGGTCATAGATCAGCTAATCAGTAACACAGGAATCACCGGAAGGGTATCAGGGAAGGATATAATAAGCCGCCTTGGCTGCAGTGTCATCGTGACTGACTCAGGCAAGCGAACCTGTAAGGATATAAAAAGAAACCAACCTACCTCAAAAGTGCAATTTTCATATTTCATTTTAACGTTTCAAAAATACTGAGATGTAAATTTTTCTATAAAAATCACGATTGTTTACAAAATATGCTTCCCTGAATAGTTACAGCTCTTCAAAATTGCAAAAGAAAAACAAAAAATATGCCATTAAATCAGTACGTGTCAAGATAGAACAACTAAACTTGGTATGAATTTTTATATCTACGCCAGGCCTAATTTGATGAAATATGAAAAAGAAAGAAAAAGGATAAGTCGCATCGGGGGTAAAATGTAGTTATTTATGAAAACTAGGAGTACATTGAGATATCACTGACGTAGTTATCCACGAAACACTAAAACACTATATACTACACTCGACGCGCGTTTCGCCAACCAAGTTGGCATCATCTGGATAGCGACGAGTCATGATGTCAAAAACAGGTTGGGTGCAAGGGAATATTTGTTATTAATTTATAGACACATTTTAACATCACCACACCATAGAAATTAGACAACCCCCGAATCCAGAGCCGAGGCTGCACGGGCGAAGGTTACACTTATGAAAAAACGTGACACATAACCATTTCCACCGACATCGCTAGTGCAGGTGACGGGATTGGAACTTGTAGAACGATTAAAAGATTATTTAATCACATTTGCCATCGCGTTCTCTAGCCAACTACTCCATCGAGCCGGTGTTATTAATTAAAATTAAAATTAGTTAAGTTAAAACCAAAATTTTTTTAAACTATTACTGCAAACCTATATCTTTGAGTGGCTTACCTTGTAGTGCAGAGGTTCTAAAAATGATTAGCGGAGGTAGTAATGTGAAAATATGTTGGCACTAACAGTTAATAATTTTTTTCCGCTGTGCTACACACTTACTCACAGTTATTGCTGCGATGTTATTCCTTATAAGTGAAGTATATTATTAAAAGTTGCTCCATATGTTCTGCTGTTAAAATCTGCCCCCTTTCTGCAAAAATCTATTTATATGTTGAAAACGAACGTTGTGTCTCGACAGATGTTATTGGTGCATTTTTTAAAATACGGAAACATTCGCCATATTTATTTGAAGCGGTCTAATATTTGATGAACTGTGATAAAACCAGGACTGTAGTGTAAAACATTTTCTAGTTTTTTGTTTACGTGTTCAGCAATGTCTACAGATAATTGATACATATTATGTTGTAGAAGATCACAATTACATCAGTCGCATTGATTATGGCAAATTCTTCTGTTTTTGGTCGACGTTCAAGTTGTTCTATAGCGAGAGGGATTCGTGAATAGCTTTTGAACGTATAAATTCCAAATCTTTTTGAAACTGGGATCGACATTATTTCTTGAGCATTTGCAATAGCAACTGCTCATTTAGCATCCAATTCTTGTAATACGACTCTTTTTTATATCATCAAAGTTTCTGTAATAATATAATACTGTGTTCAACTCAGTCAGGTTGTGTAGGTAGTATCGTAGCGCAGCGCAGCATCGGCTGGAAAGTACTGCATAGCATTCTGCTTGTGAGAATAATGTACACGATATTTCACAGTTTGCACTAAGTAGGTATATGATTTTTTAGAGGATACTCGAATGTCTGTCGAACTACATAATTCGCAAACAGTTTTATGTTATTAAATGAAATTTGATTTATAATCAGGCTAATTCTTTTGAATATTTAGAAGGTTTTTTAAATTACGTGATTAATGAAAATACATAAACGAATTAGTTTTTTTATGGTTATATGAAAATTTATAATATTTTATATAGTTTTTTGGGAAATTCGGTCAGATATAACTATTTTAATTTCTAACGTTTCAGTTTATTAAACCGAAAGAGAAATTATTAATTATTGGTTGTTTGTTTTAAATTTTGTTACATATTTGGTGTTATTTGATTGCTTGTTTGTAACTAAACTCATACATATATAGATGCAAAACTTACACAATGTAAACAAATTCACATTACAGAAACTTGCATTTCTTGTCAAAATTCCTGCAGACAGCCCTGGAATGACTCGCCGATATTCGAATTCTATAATTCACATATTTTTTGCATAAATATTATTTTCTGTAAGCAGCATGATATTTAACACGCTTTTTAGTTGAAAACTAGCACTACCGTCTTTATTTAACAGGTAATTATGTGAGCCCTCTGCCAACGCAGAAGATAGCGAGAAGCAACAAATGCCTGATAATGCATTTTTTCTTCTTAATCATATTTTATTCTTGCTTTTATATTCAGTCTAGATTATACATTCAAATTAACAGTACATGTTGTACTCACATTTATAATTTTAATAAAAGTTCGTCCGTAAAATTTTTAAAATTGTTTTTAAAAACAAAACGGTTGTTACACAGAATGTAACTAGGTGTTTGTCTGTATGTATTATAATATTTACTATATAAAATACGTATACAAATTGTTATTTGTTATGATGTGTTCGATTATTTTTTTATGATATACTAACAATCGTATGTCCTCTTCCTAAAGTTAAAAATCCAGCTCATATAAATGAATTAAGGCCTATCAGTTTAATAACTGCTTTAAGCAAAATGCTTGAAAAAGTTATTTATATACAATTAGAACATTACTTTAATGAAAATCAAATTATTCCGAGTAATCAATCTGGATTTAGATCTGGCCATAGTACCACAACAGCTCTTACAAACATTTCTGACAACATTATTAATGCAGTAGATAACAAACTTGAATGTCGGTATTTTTAGATTTTTCAAAAAATGCTTGACAGAGTAGATCACGCTTTACTCTGTGCCAAACTAAAATACTATGGCCTAGCTGAAGTTTCTGTAACATTTTTCATGTATTATTTAGAAGGATAGTATCAATTTGTTCGCACACAACTTGGAATATCATCAACAGAATTAGTAGTTTCGGGGGTTTCACAAGGCTCTGTACTGGGGCCCCTTTTGTTTCTTTTATATACAGCAGATATTATTGCTGGCTTAAAATTTATGGACATACATGCATATGCTGATGATACTAAGCTTATCTACAGCTTTCCTCCAACAAATTTTCACTATGCATCTAATTGTATAAATGAAGACCTCAACTTAATAACTACATATTGTGAAAATCATGTTTTACAAAAAAATTGCTTCAAAAACCAACGATATGCTATTTTGAGGGAGATCTGTTTATGAACACTTAAAAAGCAATATCCATATTTACGTTAACAATGAAGAGGTGCCTTTTGTTGAGAGTCTAAAAAATTTAGGATTAATTTTCGATAAAAATTTTAAATTTATGAATCATGTTAACATGTTAATTAAAAAATCATATATAAACTTACGATTGCTGTTTTCTAATAAAAATATTATTAATTTTAAAATTAGAAAAAAGCTTTATGAAAGTATTGTATTATCTGTGTGTAATTATTGTAGCGTAATATACTATCATTGTCTATATTCAAATGATAGACTACAAAAGATACAAAATATTTATTACCGTTTAATTTATGGATTAAGGAAATTTGATCATATTAGTGCAAAAATTAAAGAAATAAAATGTTTGAAAGTAAATTGTAATTACAAATATAATTTACTTAATTTTGTACACCGGTTACTCATTACCTCCACTCCCTTTTATCTTCGGAATAAATTAATACATCGTAGTCAGATACACAATTTAAATATGAGACAGACACATATATTAACTATGTCACATCATAATAATGCTATGTGTGGAAAATCGTTTACCTATAATGCTGTCAAGAATTAATTGTCTAGATCAAAGTTTTAAGAGTTACAGATGTACATACAACTTTTCGATGTAAACTAAAACAATTTTTAATCAACCATCAGTGGTCTAATTAGCAAATCATTTTTCTATATTATTGTTTCTTTGGTTTTTTTTTTAATTAACTTGTTATATTCGTTTAATATTATTACTATTGTTTTATTATTATTATTATCATATTAACATTTCTTATTTAGTAGCCATTAATTATTTATTGGTATACTATTTGTATATTTTGCAATTTTACTCATCACTGCTTATCAGAATAATATTTATTTTTTAACGATTCTTTATTTATTGGTATTCTTTAATTTTATTTATACATATACATTTTTTTTATGATAATAATTTACTTATACTATATAATACAAATAGGATTAAGTGTAAGAATAGCCATATGGCGAAACTTCGCCCTTTGCATATCCTGTTGAATGTATATTATATACATTTACACAATAAAGACGCTTTATTATTATTTTTTTTTTTTTCGGATTATCCGATGCCGGACAGTCCCTCCCGTGGCCTCCAACGGCTCACGGGAGTCGCGCCGGCGCATTAACCAGAGCCACTACCCACATTCCGCAGGGTTAGTGACTGAAGATACCAGAATCAGTGCCCTTGTTGGCTTGGATTAGCCTGACAGTCGGGAACGAGTAGTTCCAGTAAATCCGGCATTTCTCGTTCTCGACAACGGACTCAATATCTCCGAGGACGTAAGGCAGCACTGGTGTCTGGTCTACCCCATACGGGTGCCTTAGATGGTAGTATAGCACTCGTAACGCCGCGATATGTCGGTGGATGTAGGCCGAAGTCACGTATATGGGGCATGCAGATAGTATGTGCATGACCGATTCCGGCGCCTGAAGGCAGGTCCTGCAATTGATTATTCTTTTTTTCCGGTATATTCGATGCCGGTCAGTCCTCGCGTGACCTCCAAAGCCCCACGGGAGTCGCGCCGGCGCATCAACTACAGCCACTCCCCACATCCCGCAGGGTTAGTGACTGTAGATATCAGAATCGTGTGCCCTAAGCAGACGGAGAGAACCCAGCATGACCGCCTTCTGCATTTGGCCTGCCAGCCACTCGGCTGATTTTTAGCAGGCCGGTATGATCTTCAGTTCCGAGAGCAGCGTACTTGGAGCTCGTACCGGAGATCACGGTATTTGGTCCGTTTCTCCTCCTCCTTCAAAGTGATGTTTTTCTCCGCAGGTGCCGAGAACTCGATGACATACATCACCTTGAGTTGATGGTCGAAGAGGACTATGTCAGGCTTGTTGGCTTGGATTAGCCTGACAGTCGGGAATGAATAGTTCCAGTAAATCCGGCATTTCTCGTTCTCGACAACGGACTCAATATCTCCGGGGACGTAAGGCAACACTGGTGTCTGGTCTACCCCGTACGAGTGCCTTAGATGGTAGTGTAGCACTCGTAAAGAGGCGTTATGTCGGTGGATGTAGGCCGAAATCGCATATATGGGGCATGCAGAAAGTAGGTGCATGAGCGATTCCGGCGCCTAATACCAGGTCCTGCAGTTGATATCAGGAACCTCTACACGCCACACGTGGCTACGGTATACCAAGGTGTTGATAACACCATCCTGGCAGGCCATAATGAATCCCTCGGTCTCTGACTTAAGCCCGGCCGACCTTAGAAAGGCGAAGGTCAGCCTAGTCGATAAACCCAGTGTTTCTATGTTCTTATTGAAGACACCATGCTAGGTTTTATCGACGTGCTGCCGAAACAGATTTTCCTGTTCGGCAGCTCTGATTCGGGCTTTCAGACGATTTGGTTGAAGTTCGGTGACTGATTCTACATCAGCACCTCGCCGGCCTCCTCGCCTGATGTCAAATGCGAGACCCAGTTCATCTGCGGCTCTTTTCGCTGCCTTGAACAATCCTGCTCCCACTCCTACAGTTTCGTGATGTTTCACAAACCGCAAGAGTGGATCTGAGCTCCTTGAGGCTGTTACATGCCATACTCAGTACTAGTCTGCCATGCGTACACTCCAGGCTCAAGAGTCCTCGGCCCCCCCGTTGACGTGGGAGGTACACACGAGGATCGGACGATCTAGGATGAATACTTCTGTGAATATTCATCATCTTGCGGGGTATCTCTGTCCAATTGGCGCAGCTCATATACCGTCCACTTTACTACTCCAAAGGAGTAGAGCAGAACCGGAACGGCGAGCATATTAGTTGCAGACACCTTGTTCTTCCCCGAAAGTTCGGAAGACCAAATCTTTCGGAGACGGTGTCTGTACTTGCCGCGGAGAGAATCCTTTATTTATGTTACATCCTGGATGTGCCTTTGTTGCCCACCCAGGTATGTATAGGTCTCTCCGGCATCCAGATGTCTTAGGATGCTTCCGTCTGCGAGCTGCGCATCTTCAGGGAACTCCCAGCATCGTCCTCTTTTGAGGAGGACGACTGCACATTTATCCAACCCGAACTCCATACCAATTGCCCGCGTATATTCTTCGACCACCCTAAGAGCGTTTTGTAGTTCGCGCTCTCCGGAGGAATAAAGTTTAAGGTCATCCATATAAAAATAGATGGGTGACCTTATGCCTTCGGTCGCTGGGTGGTCCACATTAATATCCGCCCAACAGACAACGGCAGCAGTGAGATGCAGAAGAGGAGAGGACACCGCAAGACATTCGAGCAAGTACAACAATAGCTTGTGCAATGTTGTATCAAATGCCTTGCGGTAGTCAATCCAGTCAATTAATTATTATTATTATTATTATTATTATTATTATATTCCATGTTATGAATTTAGTTGCTAATCATAATATAATTTAATAAAAGACAGATGAAAGTTTTTCTACATATTTTTTATTTCATCTGAGAAAATATATATACCGATGGAAATATCTTAGAGATAAGGCATTAACTAAAATGTATGTTAAGAATCCCATGTTAAGGAAAAAAATTAAATTCTAGTTTTTAGAAAAAGATTACTCTCAACATTGTGTCATAAATATTAGGTACTTCAACTACAACCTACAGGTGAAATCTGCTAATTATAAACTTAGAATTGATATATTATTGTAAATGTAGCCGAAAGCTAACATAAACGTTACCATTTTAAATATTTACAACATATTGTTAGATATAATCAATGAACGTGTAAAAAAGGAGCAATGCAAAAATTTTAAAATATATCCACTTGTCCTGGATTAATTACGATTGAGAAACTACCCACATATGATTCTGCTTTTGTTATTATATCTGTTGTATGTAATTCTATAAATTCTTGACTTTTTTTGCCTCCCCTGGTAAAATGTAGTAATTGATGTCTTAACGCGATAACAAATTATCATAGCCATAGGAGTTGTGTCGAACTAAATAGGAAAATGTAACTGACTTATTACTCCATTTATATGTAAAATGGGTAATTATTACAAATGTTTTATGTAGTTCACAGAAATATAGTACCTTTGTTTGTGTCTTGTGTTATACAATGAATAATGGTGGAAAGCTGATCAAAGAAGACGTGAAATCGTTTCACATCAACAATAAAAGACAGCATTAGCTGAGTTTCCTTTGGGTTAGACCGTTGCAAATCTGACAAATTACCTTATAAATTAAAACAGACTGCATATGTATCGTTGAGATAAAACAGCCATACTTGTAAATAACTAGTTGTTTTTTGACAGAAATGTTTACTAATTATTTACAGTTGTAAATCAAATATAATTTTGTAATAATTAAGTCATCGTCAGCCATAAAATATAGAATAAAAAAATTAAACACCTACAAAGTTAAAAATTAAGAAAAATTTAGTAACTATTGAAATAAAAGAATATACTCATTTGAATAAAAACAACAACACCATGATTTCATTGAGCACTTTTTTGATTGAAAATTTCACCAAAAATGCCCCCCAACATAAAGTGACCGAAATTTAATAATTGAGAGAAGCGGTATAAAAAGTTATTTAGTAATGTGTAATGACTAATGAGTAAGCCCTACACCATCTCGAATACACTCATTCTCTATGTTAAAGGCACGCTGCCAGTGAGATAACCAATAATAATAATAATTATAATAATAATAATTCTTTATTTCCATTGACTAAATTAAATTACAAGTATCGGAATTGACAAAACTAAACTAGAGAAAATGTATTAATACACATATACATATACATATACATATACACAGACATACTCTTCATAGAACACACCCCTTTTCTCCTTTAGTTTTGAAGATAATTAATTGAAATTTGTGATGTCCTATATATATATATTAAGCGGGCAATTTTTGACAAGTGATTTTTTTTACTTCCCGTTTCGCCCGAAGTGACACTAGCTTTCGATTTTTAAATGGAACATCCTGTATATTATTGCATTTCTGAATTCTGCATAACTTTCTGAATCCAACGATATCAAATAAGTGACATTTCAAATGTCAGTATTTTTTATAATATAATTTTCAGTTTTCCATTTAAGTGTGCCATGACGGTTCCGATTTATTCTAAATGACCCACATAATGGTATAAAAATCGAAATCCCGTCAGAAATACTAAATTACGTGATTTATGAGCAAATAAAGTTCCTCAAAATGGTTTTCGGGGCTCAATTTTTTCAAATGGTACCGTGGTACCATTTATTTATACTACTAATAGGGAATTTATTCATACGTTGTATTAAAATGTGTCATAAATACAAACAAAATTACAGCTAAAATAAAATAAGAAAATGAAATTTTGTTCTAATTAAATGTTAAAAAGTAACAAAGATGGATTTGAAAACAATGAAATATTTAACTTGTCAAACATTTGTTGGTTTACCGGTGTTTTCATTGTCTTTAAAAATTGTTTAATATTCTTGTTAATTGTGTTCAAAATGCCGCAAATTTATACAAGAGATGAAAAAGTGGACATGTTAATTATTTATGAGGAATGTAGAAAAAAATGCCGTTGCGGCTAGAGACCTTCATCCTGATAGACAATGTTCAGTGTGAAATTATTTTAATCGTCTTGAAAACAAATCCGAAGTGAGCCCAACAATGATCCCGAGGATAATTTTATTCTTGACGAAGGAACGGAAATTAATGTTTTAGCTCGAGTATAAGTTGATAAGACTGTTTCCTTTAAGGTCTTGAATTGGAAATCAGTCACCAAACATAAGCCGAATTTTGCACAAATACCACTATAAATCTTTTAAATACCAATTGCACTAGCACTTGTACGAAAATGATTACGAACGTAGGATGGAATATTGCAATTGGATTTTGCAGAATAACGTGCAGCCAAACAATGATTTCTTGGGAATGATTTTATTTTCGGATGAGGCTAAGTTCACAAATTTGGGATTATTTAACCGACAAAATACAAAATATTAGTCACAAGAAAATCTAAATATATTACGGGAGGGTAACTTTCAAGTGCGGTTCGGTTTTAATGTTTGGCCTGGAATAATCGGTAGTAGAATCATTGGTCCAATAATATTTGAAGGACCCCTAACTGGTGCCAGATACTTACGATTTCTGCAAAATGAAATTGAGGACAGTTTAGCTGAATTAACTTTCCATTTACGACAGGAAATGTATTTCTAACAAGATGGCATTCCTCCCCGTAATACAAGGATAATAATGAATTACCTTCAATGGAGATTCGGAGAAAACGTAATTTCTTGACGAATGCTCCTGTGAGGTGGCCTCCAAGGTCACCTGATTTAACACCCCTTGATTTCTTTAGTTTGGGGTCATTTTAAAAATTTTGTCCACGCAACCGCCGTTACATTCCGTGAAGACCTGGAGCTATGAGGAAGACGCGCAGTTAATAACATAATGGCCCAGCAATTGACGAACGTTCTTCGAGAAACAGCTATGCGAGTTCAGAAGTACATTGACGTTAATGGACAGCATTTTGAACAACTGTTGTAATATTTTGTGGTCATTTTTTGTATTCCAAATCCACCTTATGTATAACAAGGTAATTAGAACAAAATTGTATTTTCTTATTTTCTTTTAGCTGTAATTTTGTTTGTATTTGTCGCACATTTTAATACGACATATGAATAAATTCTTTATTAATAGTACTAATAAATGGTACCTCGGTACTATTTGAAAAAAATTGAGTTTGGCCCCAAAACCATATTGATGAACTTTATTTGCTCATAAATCACGTAATTTAGTATTTCTGACGAGATTTCAATTTTTTTTAGCATTACATGGGTCATTTAGAATAAATCGGAACCGTCATGGTACACCTAAATGGAAAATTAAAAATTATAATATAAAAAAATTGACGTTTGAAATGTCACTTATTTAGTATCGTTGGATTCAGAAAATTATGCAGAATCCAAAAATGCAATAATATACAGGATATTCCATTTAAAAATCGACAGTTAGTGTTGATTATTATTATTATTATAAAGAAAATAAGGCAGACATTAGTTATCACAGTAATCAAAAAATATTCCTGAAGAGAGTGAAGAGAGTAAAAACAATGTTCTGACAGAAAATTTTTCGCGGACCTTTTTAAAAAATTTCAGCTGATTTATATATATATATATATATATATATATATATATATATATATATATATATATATATATATATATATTTAATTTAAAAAAATTAAATTAATTTGGACCCTTCTTTTCCCCCAATCTCGACGCTAGTATTGCTAAGAATGTAGAGCACCTATTTACTAAATTTCCAGTGTTGCCAAGTCCGCATGAAATCGTGAAAAATAAATTAAACCCTTCACATCACTTCACCACATACAAAGTTAGCACCTAAAATAATAAATTAATATTTTTATTAAAGAAAAGCACCATGTTTATCAAAACAATGTTGGAAAAATTCGCCATTTGTAACACTTAAACACAATAATTAAAATCCAAATACATAAACCGTTGAA
>JANEYF010001797.1:0-135397 GCA_029963845.1 Rhamnusium bicolor
GAATTGTCGCCAAGTAATGGACATTGAGATTACCATTTGGCAACACTGCCATGGCTTTCGAACACGGCTAGCTTCGTCAGCGGTTCTCAAACAATTTGGTGTATTATTTAAAATATTTTTTTTGCCACTTCTGAGCGACTTTTACTAAGGTAAATTTTTGGCAATCGACTTCTTTTACCAAGTACTACCTCCCATTAAAAATATATTCCCAAGTTCGTAAACACCCTGTATATATATATTTATATATATATATATATATTTTATATATATATATATATATATATATATATATATATATATATATATATATATATATATATATATATATATATATATATATATATATATATATATATATATATATATATATATATATATATATATATATATATATATATATATATATATATATATATATATATATATATATATATATATATATATATATATATATATATATATATATATATATATATATATATATATATATATATATATATATATATATATATATATATATGTATATATATATATGTATATATATATATGTATATGTATATATATTAAATGATTTAATTTGGTTCTAATATTTTGTTTAGGGATAGACAAGCCGTTCTCCAGCTCGAATGAGCATTATTGTGAAAATATTCCAATATTCGCTCATTATTTCTAATCTCCCGACGTAGATTATTTCTGTTTTTTAGAATATGTTTTGATACCAACCACTCCATCGGATCGGTGGAGTAATTGGCTAGAGCGCGCGATGGCCTTCTAGGCAGCTTCAGCTTCAGATTCGGGAGTTGTTTCATTTGTGTGGTTTTTATTTATTTATATACACTATCTGTTTCATTTAAAACTTTATTCATGCTGTGAACAGTACTGACGTCTCCAGATCTATCTAGATGTCTGTTATTAAATTCTATGGCATGGCAGCATCTTTTGCCGAATGAACATTATCACCAACAAAACTCACAAGTTAAATTTTATGTTTGTCACTCAATTGTTCCATAATTACACCATTAATTAACTAATATTCTTGCACACAGGTTCTAATCTGACAGGACTAATGCTTTAAGTCACTTTATTATATTTTTTCACTTTTTATTCAATGGTATTCAGAGGAAATACATTAATAAAAGCAATGTGATTTTTAATTTGGCCATGAGCTATTAATATGCAATATTTTTTTGTAAAATTCAGAGGCCGCTTAATCTAGTGGTGTACTCAGTCATTTGTAACAAAGAAATATCTAAATACGATTTCTTGAATTTTCACCCCCAAAAAAATTGATTTTTGTAAAAAGAATGTGTTAGTATGTTCTAGAGTACAGTTTTCGCGCTCTGCAATAAAAAAAAGTTAGTTAAAATCGGACAATAAAAGAATTTTTATGGGGTGTTTCGTTTTCAGGTCGGCCACACTGTGTATATACTATATATTTTTGTTTCAATATAATTTATCTTTAGTACATATTAAAAAAAAAAAACGGTTTTTTTTTATTTTATTCTATTTTATTTTTTTCATTATTATTGATACAACTAACACCTACCTACCTATTTCCTTTTATTTTTTTATATATAAATATGTTAAGGGTTAAGTGTAAGAGTAATCTATGAGCTAAATTTCGCCCCACTTTAGTGTAATTTATATTTAATAAAAAAATGTTTATTAATATTATTATTTTATGTTTGTCCAACATTATCGTAAATTTGTTCTCTTTGAGAGTCCCGAGGTTGTTAATATAGCGAAACGTATTTTTATTCACATTGAATATAACATAAAGAAATTGAAATATGTAATATTATCATTTTACTACAATTTATTTATTAAATTTCCAGCAGGTAACAAAGAACCAACCCAATTACAGAAAATCAGAAGCGTAATCAGTAATCACTATTTAAAAGACACAAATGATAAAGAAGTAAAAGAAAATAATAAGAAAAAGATATAGATATTAGCAAAGGCGGACGGTGTAGACGATATCCACACACCTCTTCCTGGCTTGATGGACTCCGGCTGAGTCTTCTGGCGCTCGTGGTTGTTGTGATTTGACCAATGAAGTAGGATTTGACTGTTGGATTGTAGGGTGCCAAATGTCGTCATATTTCTGCTCCTCGGGAAGGAAGTTGCACGGACCGTAGCACGGCTTAGGCGCTTGGTCAGGTACCTGCATTTGTTATAATTAAACTATTTCAATGCTCAGGTAAAACCATGAGAGGTAACGGCCAATAAAAATAGGTTAATCTGGTACTTTAGTTAATTTACGATAATCTGCATCATTCCATTCCAATTAAACTATTTCAATGTTCAGATAAAACCATGGGAGGTAACGGCCAATAAAAATAGGTTAATCTGGTACTTTAATTATTTTATGATAATCTACATCATTCCACAAAATATGTTTGTTTCTTAGTAATCGTTACCTGAATTACCTATATATTAACATAGGGTATTTGATCCCAACCTATCATTCTGTATTTAAGCATACACAGACAACATAGATCGTTTAATAGAAGGTAAACCATTGTGATAACGAAAGTGAAAAATATATAAATAAGGAGGAAAAGGTTGATGGCGGACGGAAGTATCGGCGAGAAGCCACCAAAAAAAATTAAAGGGAAATGGAAGGAATCCTGAGGAAAAGACGAGCAGTTGTTTAGATTTTCCTCCAACAATAACAGAAAAATAAAAGACAGTGAAAAATCCCTTCAAAAATCTAAAGAAAAGCCAGTAGAAGAAGTAAAAATAACAAACTACTTACCACATATATTAAGACCTGTTAATAGAAAAGAACAATCAATTTTTCGTGAAGTAAACATTCGAAATCATCTGAGAGATCTGTTTAGAGCACCGCCAGATGCTGATAGAGAAGTAAAAAAATAACCTAAAAGGTTATATATCTAGCCAAAAACTGTCTGGTTGTGAGAATTTGTTCAGTTACTTTTTTAATAAATATGTGTAAACATTTTTCAAACATTTAATTTTATTTATCTTTAATACAAACATTTGTTTATCTGTACCCTTAAACTGACACATCAGTCATCAATTAAAAATTACAATAAACGGTAAAATAAATTGTAAAATTAATCTTTATTTTAATTTAACTTTCTACCATTATTTTTAGGTAAATAACAAACTCACGTATTTTGTATTTTTGAAAAAAATCCAGTTAAGAATATTCCAGTGAAAATAGGAAAAAATAAGAGGAAAATTTCGGAAATTTTCAATGTAAACTTTCCGGGAATTTTCGCCAAGTGGAAAATTTCCCATCTGTACTCAATAAATATATATTGATTTATAATGTTATTTTTTTTATTACTTTCTTTGTCGCATAAAAATATACATATGTGTTATTTACAAACTGTATTATTTTATATTATTACCATACATACAATTTATAAGATATTTCGCAATAAATTATTGTATTTTTTTGTTGGTTTCGTTTTATTTTAAAGAAGAAGAAGAAGATTAAACTTTTACTCGATATAAGCAGTTCTATAATATGTAGCTGCATTTTCTGATTTTTACAATTTTCCTGAATTTTCTCTTAAAATTTGATATGGAAATGGGGATATATGTATAAAAAATTTGAAATTTAACTGATTCTAACAGACATTAGTTAAACAAAATTTTAGAACTTTATTAAGCATGAATACCTTAACACCTATGGAAGACAACATAATAGATATATACTTGGAGATATATTATTATGAAGTTATAGCATATGAGAGTGATCGATTATACTGATAGTGATATATAATGCATACCTACGCAAAATTATATACAAAACTATGATATCTGCCATAATTTTAAGCAAAATTAATCAATATTTAGAACATGTTTTACCATAAACAACTCGTGCAACATACATGTTTTTAATATAAAATACATTTTAATTTTGCAAATATATACCATAACGTCGGTCTTATGCCAAAACATCGAATGTACAAATTTGCCGTTTCGACTTTTCTGTTGGAAAAATATTTTTTTTTTTCAGAAACTGCAGTGCCAAAACCGCAAATGCGAATATTGAAAATTTTTGAGATATTTTTATATTAGAAAACTTATACCTATAAATAAATTACCTATGGATTTTTAACAACAAAAAAGAACTTTATTTCCCTTCTTAGAAAAAAAAAACGGAAAAATGCACATTCCCTGTTTTGGCAGATGACCGACGATATGCTTTGCAACTTCTAAAAAAAAAGAAAAAATTATCTACTAGCAAAATTAATATTTGTTAATACATTTTACTGTAAACAAATCGTGAGGCATACATTTTTTAATATAAAACAAAATTTTAGTTTTGCAAATATAAACCAGGTAAGTATATTGCAATGGTTGCAATTAGCCATAGGGAAGTACTTACAAAAAATGTTCGTTTTTCATTTTTACATCACATCGCTGAAAAATTTCCATTTGAAAAAATTGAGAAAATTCAATTTAAAAAAATTCTAAATTGAATACTAATTTTTGGCCACCCTGTACATTTTTAGGAAATGAAAATGATTTAAAAATATTAATTAGATGTCTCGTAACTGGTATTCACATAAGTTTTTCTTAAAACCCATAATTGTGACTGTGGTGATTTTTTTTAATATCAATCTGCAGATGGCATTATTTCAACAAAAAAAATTCATTACATCAAAGTGGTTGGGAGATAGCCAATGATAATAGAGGAATGAATAAAGCCTAGAAAGAGGCTTCAAAAAATGTACTGATATACATAGCATTCTATTTAAAAAAATGGCACTTGGTCCTGTAATTTCGTATTGGCTCGCCCTGTATGTTCGAAAATAATTTCCAGTTATAGACTTTTTTATCTAGTTTATTTGCAATTTTTTAAAAAATTTCTAGCTATCGTAGAACTAGAGATATCGAGGTCCGACGCATTATTGCCCCACCGTGTATAACATTATTAATCAATGACTTTCAGAAGGCATTGATATTAATTTATTACCAGTGTAGGATAAAGTTCTTTGTTCTTGCCAAAAATGCTAAGCTAACTAATATTAATTATTATGTATTTTAGCTGCCTATTTACAGTTTGTAGATATGCATGAAAATTTTGTGAATATTCAAATAGGCTTGAAAATTTCGCTTTAATATGTACAAAACTTGTTATGCCATACCTGTTTGAAAGCATACTTTTCTATTATATAGTTAGCTACAATGATTTGTTTAAATTATTTATACTTTAATAACATAAATAATTGTTTTGCAGATCAAGAAAATTAACTAACGTTGGACAATTTACTGGAAATTTCAGAAGAACAGATTATAGAACTTATTCCTCAAATCGAAAAGAGGATAAAATTCATAAAACACTTAAAAGCTTATAAAGAAATAATATGCCTTCCTGTGGTAAATTTGTGGTCTCATATACAGTGTGTTCACGAATGGACTTATATTTGTAAAATTTTTTGTTTTTTGGTTTCCTAATAAAACGTCATTCTTCATAAAAGCTTCTTCTAATTCTGAAAAGTCCTTAGCCAATCTCAGAAATTCAAATTTGATTCAAATAATTTATTAGTTTTATTTAAATATTGTCTGAACAATATTTGTGGCATTATCTAAATTTTTCATTTTTTTTTTTTGTAAATGAATGAATAATTCTTCGTTATCTAAAAAATAGAGTTAGTTACCCAGTATGTTACTGGAAAAATAAACCTATGTGCTTGTGACTTTACGTCAAAAGATTAGTCAGAGGGTGTTTTTTGAAAACTAATATGAGACAAAAAAATAATAATATAATTCCTTAACGTTTCAAAAAACACCCTCTGACTAATCTTTTAATGCAATGTCACAAGCGCAGAGGTTTATTTTTCCAGTAATATACTAGTAACTAACTATATTTTTTAGATAACAAAGAATTATTCATGTGGTAGTAAGTTCCAAAAAAGCAAAGGAAAAAAAGTTTTATTTAAATAATACAATTAATTGTTGAACGAAATGAAATTTATCCTTACATTAAGTGGTAAATTTAATAGATCGCAATACTAAATCAAGAAAGAAAAGATTTCAGTCAACATCAAATATTTATTGAATCAAGTAATTCATCAGTTTCCCTTGTTGGAAAAATATCTATTCTTGCGGTTATGAGTACAATAATGTCTTAATTTAAGAATATAAGTCTTAAAAATAGTTTAGGTTTTTTTTCTGTGTAGTAGATGAATGCCCCCAAATCAAAATAGCATAGGAGATTACGGAGTGAATTAAACCATGATATGCATTTAATAAAGTTATTTTTGAAACACTGTAAGAGCGATTACGGAATAAGTATATATTTTTTTAAAACCTTTTTACAAATATAAGTTGTATGTGGTTCCCAAGATAACTTTTTGTAAAAATATACTCCCAGAAATTTTACCTCATTTCTAAGGTTTACGTTATTACCATCGATATTTCTTTAAGTAAAAACCAAGTTCTCAGTTTTGCGTTTGTTTTGAGACAGTCGATTAGCATTGAACCAATTTTGAACAGGGCTCTGCGATGTATTTATTTCAGGAATTAACTCTTTTATATGTTTAAAAGATTTTGTTACTGCTGTGTCGTTGGCAAATAGTACAAAGTTAGCATCTAGAGGAACACTTGGTAAGTCATTTATATATATTAAGAAAAGTGTCGGACTTAACACTGATCCTTGAGGAACTCCATATTTTATAGGAAGAAGATTGGATTGTGTATTTTGAAAAGAGACAAACTGTAAATGATCTGTTAAATAATACTTTAGCAAGTCGGAGCTGTTATTACTAATACCGTAAAATTTTAATTTATTAATTAAAATGTCATATGATGGACATTTTTATGGATTTAAAGGAAAAATATTCGAAAATTAAAATTAAATTTTGTATTCTATTCCATTTAAATGTTTTTAAGAAAAGATTTCAAATAAATAATAAAATTCAAATTTCGATCAAATTACAAAAAGTGGGGACAAAACTATTAACAATAAGAACTAAGCATTAAAAATAATCTAAAAAATCTCAGTAAGTGTTAGAAATATCCTTCTCCTGTTAGTATGCACGCATCAACTCTTCTTCTAATCGACTGACGAACCCTTTGAAAATTTCCTGGAGTGTTTCTTATAGTTTGGCATAAGGCTATTATGTGATTTCTCATTCTTCGTCATTTTGAATAGGTGTATTGTAAACTAGAGTCTTAAGGTATCCTCACAGAAAATAATCCAAACTGTTCAGCCCGATCTATCCAATGATTGTTATAATTTTGATCCAAAAATTCACGCACGAGAACACTAAAATGTGCAGGCGCACCATCGTGCATGAAGCACATCTGATTTCTTAAAATAGGGACATTTTCAAGCAAGATCGGAAGATCTTCAAGAAAGCGAGTGTAGGATTGTGTTACGTCTCCTGGAAGGAAAAAGTTCCCTATTAGGTATTCACCAACAATTTCAGCCCACATATTCACTGAAAATTGCTCTTGAAAATGTAACTTTACAAAATTGCATGCGGGTTTCGTATGCCCATAAATGATTATTGTGGAAATTTCTAATAGCATTTCGAGAAAAAATTAGATTCATCGATAAATAATATTTGATGATCAAATAAGGAATTTCTAGCAAGTTTTTGAAGAAACCACTGGCAGAAGTTCATACGCAGTGGAAAGTCATGAGGGAGTAGGGCTTGGCCTCTTTGATTGTGATAGGGGTATAACAGATTATCAACGAGAATTTTCCAAACAAGTATATTACTAATATTCAGCGTATTTTTCTTGTACTTGTATCAGAATGTTCTTCAACTGCGTTTAAAACGGCTTTCTCAATCTGGAATTCTCACTGTAGGATGTACTCCTGCAAAATTATTGTTTTTTTAGCACTTCCGGCTTCATGAATCTGCCGAAAATGTCCTTAAATCAGGTATTCTGCGATTTGGGTACCACTATTGTGTATCCGTTTAGCTTGAGGAAAATTACTATCGGCAAGCCCGTATGTAAAATATAATATATCCGATAACTCGGCATTTGTAAAATTCACCATATTTTTAGTAATAATTATTTTTAACTTCTTATAATTATTTGTTGAAAAACTCACTTGAAAAAAACTGTTAAAACTTATAATGGAACGACAAACAATTGAACAATTAAACATGTATGTATGACAACAAATAAACAAATTTATTGGCCTACTAAATTTGGATTACCTATTATTGCAGCAAAATGTTTCTGTATTTTAGGCCAAAAAAATATGACGTTATTTTGCTAAATAATCCCTAAATGGTATAAAATACGAAAAAAATGTAAGATACCAAAGAGTTTAAGAAAATAACAGGGCAGTTAACTAAAGAAAAAAACAGTGTCGCCGTAAAATGAGGTTCGGGAGATTTCAAAGGGTTCATGACCCTTAAAAATGTATCATCCTGTAGATTGTTGCAAAAATTAGTTAATCTATTTTGTAGAGACTGTAGCAAGTAGTATATACACTAAAAATTTCTTTAAAAATGTATAAAATACATGAAAAAACAAAAAAAAATGGAAATTCAACAGCCTGTATCTCAGTAACGAAATATGTTAGGATATATGTTAATAGGAATGTTCCGTCTTCAAATGCTATAACGAATAACCTCCTGAAGTGTTGGCATGTAATTAATTAACACCCTGTACAAATCATTCAGAAGTGTTGGCAATTAAATAAATTGAGAGGATTTCGACTTTGGTACCTATTTAGGTATTTAGTATTTACTATCTTATAAATTATATTTTACGATCTTATAAACTATATTTAGTGATAAACATTAGGTTCAGTCAAATAACACAGAAGAACACAGTGAATGGGAACTCGTTCCGGGGCCTATAATCTATGGTGACGGGCCCCCTTAAATTCGGGGCCCTATTTTATATTTGCATAAAAAAATAATAGCAAACATTTTCAGTTAACTCTGATTCATATTATTTATTAAAGATTCTTAACTTCAGTAACTTAATGAGTGCCTGGGCGCTGCCAGGGAGGGGCGAGAAGGGGCAGTTATCCTCTCCCTAGAAAAGGACAAAAAGTATCAAGCATCTCTTTCCCCAAGTTTTGATAGCAAAAAAAGTAAATCTGACAACACTTGGTTACCATATTTTTCATCCTCTTGCCATAGACTTAGACAGATAGATTGTGTGGACTAATGAGTTGGTTGAAGTAGGCATTGAAGGACAGCGATATATTCTGTTGTTTTTAATTATATCTTTTTTGTAGCGAATGTATATTTTTAATGGGTTTTAGAATAAGATTATTTGAGATTTTATGTTACCAAAGTTGTATTGTTTTTAGGTGTTTTTTTATGTAATTTCGAAGGATTTGATGTAAGTAACGAGGATGGTCCCTTTAAATTTTTTAGAGTTTATTTTTATTTTATATATTATTCCACAATATAATGTAAATTAAAAGTACGTTGACAGAATTTTTTTTTTATTTATTTTAGTTTTATTAACAAGAAATAATTTATTTTTAAAATTATCTTTATTTTTAATGTTTTTCAATAAAAAATTTCATAAAAGCATGCATATTATTTTTGCCCCTCCCTGTAAATCTTTATAACGGTGCCCATCAATGACTATTATCATTTTGTTAATTAATTTGTTCAATTTAGTTCCTCTGATGGTAACGTATTATTCTAGAGCACTTTATTTTTAGTAGACATCTGGTCGACAGCTTCTTTATATTTTTACATAAAAAATCATTAATTTTAAGAAAAGTTGGATAAAATAGGTCTTTATTAGTTCTCTTCAATTCTTTCAAGAAATTGCGAAAACAGCAAGTCAGTCATTAGGCGCCATATGTTTTGATATGAATTTTAAACGAAAAATTTAATGAAAACTTATAATACACTAATTTAGACATTTTAACTAGAGTCAACTTAATTCTATAGAATATAAAGCTTCATAGAAGATGCTTACATGTTATATTATATAATCGAAATGTTCATTAATACTTGCTGATCATTCCATGCAAAATAATTCAGGCTTCAGTAATTCAGGTAACAGATTGTTTCAATAATACTCCGGCCTTATATGTAAACAGAAGCAGAATATTCAAACCGCTTCCATTTCAGGTATTCAATTTAAAAGTTGCATATTAATACATGTATGTGCACGTGAGTATGCTTATATACATGTATTACTGAAAAATTAACAAAGAATTTTCAGCAAAAAAAATCTTTTATTAAATTTTTTTTTATAATGGACAGCATCGTATGGTTTATTTATTCACTGGCTTTTAATTCAAAAAATGTATGAATCTATCCTTTCTTATCCATGAGCCTAAAAATTATATTCCAAAGTATAATAATATACACGATGTAACTGTTTTACATACAGTAAATTGAAGAGTCGATACATTTTTGAAAAATAAGTGTTTTTTGTGCTATGAACATTTTCTCATAAGCGCTTAGTTTCTGTGATACGGGGAGTTAAAATTTGTATTTAATAAATGTTTTTGTCGCATAACTTTTGTATTTTTTTAATATACTTATTCCAAATTTGTACGTGATTTATATTGTATGGAATAATGACGAAAAATTTGAACTAAAAAAATATGACCACTGGTGTAAATAGAGAAGGAAAGAACCCTTTTTTTTTATAAACTTCTATGCCTATGGATGTTTAAAAAAATAAACCGTTTATTTAGTACATATATTTTATTTCCGTGTGTTGTTATATTGTATTATTTCATTTCGTCACGGAAAGAAAACTATTCTATATCAAAGTAATCGATTATTCTTGAATTTTTGTACTTGTCACTAGAAAAATATTACTTGGCATAATAAATTATTATTATTTCAATAATATACCAATTATAAACCAAGAATCAATATATTTTTTGAGTTTCATTAGCTCAAGTCTTTAAGTCAATATACGTCTGATTCCTTCGAAGTATAAGTATCTATTACATATACTCTTAATAGTACACTTCTTTCGAGTACTGTTAACCGTGAAAGTAAGTATAAGGACATCCTGATGTAAATTCTTATTTAAATGTAGAAAAATCAAAAATATGCTTTAAGTATTATATTAATCAATTTTAACCGACGTTTTTCTTGACATAAGAATACTGCTCTTGAAATAAAACTACATACAACTTTGCTGAAAGAATTATACATACTATTAATCCAATAACTGTTATCCTTGATTGAATACTTACTAATCTCAATGTGAAGTGTTCTAATGTTAAAACAAGTAAATCGCGCAGTGGTGGGAGGTAGAAAGTTATGCCTTTGCCAAACAAAGACGACATACCTTATAGTTTATACGAGCACAATTGAAATCGTATAAAAACTAAAAGCCAGCAAAAAACAGTCGGCATCTCTTTATTCTATATATTATTGTATATGTACAATAAAGAGATGCCGACTGTTTTTGCAGGCTTTTAGTTTTTATACGATTTCAATTGTGTTCGTATAAACTATACCTACTACGCGTCGAAGTGTGTGTGCTGTACTATCGAGCATGTTCATACATGTTGATTATTATGAAATAATTTATATTTGTAAAGTTACACTTGAAAAAGAAGTATATAAACATTATGAACTGTGAAATAGAAGTTAATGAGTCTACGATGGAAGAGCTATTAGCAAGTTAGAAATTGGAGTCCTTAATTTCAATATATGAAGGTAAGTTTAATAATTCTGCTTTTACTGCATGCAAGCTATTTTAATTACATACTTTACAAGAAATGTATACACAACGTCAATATATTGTAGGTGAAAAGTTATTCATCTGAAGTTTAATGGTTGTGTATAGATTTCCCAAGTTATTTTCCTTTTTGATAATTTTTGCTTGTGTATTATATACAATCTATAGTCAAGATCTGAATTTTTATTGTAGTGGCGTTTTGTTATACAATATATATACAGGATGACTGGTAAGTCGACTTATTCCTTTGTGGGCAGGTTAGTAGAACTCATTTGCAATTGATTTAGAGATCTAATAGTTTTTGAGGTATTTTATTTTTAAAATAAAAAAATAAAACTTTCTTTAATATTTCAGTTTTCCGCGTTAGTTTACATAGTCATGTAACAAAAATTTGATTAATTACTTTAATGAGATAAAAAGACGAGCTAAAAAACTACATTTGTGAAAAGAATTTCAACCCAATCGTACATTTATAGAAATTTATTTTTAATACTTGATAATGCATTAAATGTGCAAATTATTTAAAAACTACTTTGTATGTTACTTTTCGAATGAGGTTTATATGAAGTTTTAGAAACTATATTTTACTTTCATAAATAATACAAAAATAGTAGGTATAGGTAAAGCGTCCAATGCTTTCAAATTAAAGATATACAGGGTGTTTCAAAAAACATGTGCCATCGCTTAAACGGAGATTGTACGCTCAAAAATAAGATAAATATACCTAATTCCTATCAACATAGGTCCATTTTGCTTCGTTTCTGAGATATTGAAGTTTCATTTTTTCTTTACGTTAGCTTTGTAAAATATATATACGCCACTGATTTTTTTAGTTTTTGATGGCCCAATTATGTAGAAAGTTAATTACCGAAACAATTTCACCTCTTGATGTTTTTTGGATATCGGCATCGTGTAGAAGATAAATGCAATTTGAAAGTCTTCAGTCTATTAAAAATAATAATAATACTATTAAGTACCCTACATAAAAAAATTGCATTGATCTCCTACACGAAACCTAAATCTAACAAAAACCAAGAGGTGATTTCTTTTCAGCAATTAACTGTCTACATAACTGTGCCATCTAAAACTAAAGAAGTCAGTGGTGTATATATTTTCGTTACAAAATTAACCGAAATAATAATAAAACTTAACATTCTGCATTTCAAGTACTAAACAGCAATGATAGTAACTATTTATCTTATTTTTGAGTGAAAAATCTCCGCTTAAGTGATGGCATATGTTTTTTGAAACACATAAGAGTAAGGGAAGTTTCTAAAAAATAAATAAATAAATAAATAAAATATCTCAAAAACTGTCAGGTTTTGCATTATGCATATTATAGTTAAATCAATTGCAAATGAGCTCTACTAACGTCCTTTGAAAGAAATACGGCGACTTACCAGTCATGCACCTGATGTGTACCTATTTATAACATTATTAAGCAATGACTTTCTGAAGTCATTGATATTAATTTATTATTATCAGTGTAGGATTAAAGTTGTTTGTTCTTGCTAAAAATGCTAAGCTATTAATTATTATGTATTGTAACTACTTATTTACAGTTTGTATATATGCATGGAAATTTTGTGAATGTACAAATGGGCTTAAAAATTTCGGTTTTGCCATACCTGTTTGAAAGTTCGAGCATACTTTTCTATTGTATAGTTAGCTAAAATGATTTGTTTGAATTGTTTATATTTTAATAACATAAATAATTGTTTTCTAGGTCGAGAAAATAAACTAACGGTGGACAATTTACTGCAAATTTCAGAAGAACAGATTATAGAACTTATTCCTCAAATCGGAAAAAGAATAAAATTCATAAAACACTTAAAAGCATCTAGAGAAATAATGTGCCTTCCTGTGGTAAATATGAAGTGTCATATACAGTTTGTTCACGTATGGACTTACATTTGTAAAATATTTTGTTTTTGGTTTCTTAATAAAACGTCATTCTTCATAAAAACTTTTTCTAATCCTGAAAAGTCCTTAGCCAATCCTAGAAATTCAAATTTGATTCAAATAATTTATCAGTTTTATTTAAATATTGTCTGAACAATATTTGTAGCATTCTTTACATTTTTTCCTTTTCTCTTTTGGGACTTACTACCACATGAATAATTCTTCGTTATCTAAAAAATATATTTAGTTACCAAGTATGTTACTGGAAAAATAAACCTCTGCGCTTGTGACTTTACGTCAAAAGATTAGTCAGAGGGTGTTTTTTGACAACTAATATGAGACAAAAAAAATAATATAATTCCTTAACGTTTCAAAAAAACACCCGCTGACTAATCTTTTAATGTAAAGTCACAAGCGCAGAGGTTTCTTTTTTCCAGTAATATACTGGTGACTAACTATATTTTTTAGATAACGAAGAATTATTCATGTGATAGTAAGTTCCAAAAAAATAAAAGGAAAAAAGTTTTATTTATATAATACAAATGTTGAACGAAATGGAATTTATCCTTACATTAAGTGGTAAATTTAATAGATCGCAATATTAAATCAAGAAAGAAAAGATTTCAGTCAACATCAAATATTTATTGATTCAAGTAATTCATCAGTTTTGCTTAAATAATACAGTTGTTGAACGAAATGACACATTTCTTACATTAAGTGTTAAATGTAACAGATCGTAATATCTCTACTTTTGAACTGAATAAATGAAATCTTAGATTAAGTATAAGTTAGTATTGAATATTGTTCGAAACTTCCTCTTAGCTGAAGTAGAACCATTATTCTAAAGTTAATAATTAGTTGTCATTAAAAGAAAGAGACTAAGATAATGACTTTTAAGAATAACGTTTTCCTTGATGAAAAAGTATCTATTCTTGCGGATATATGAGTACAATAATGTCTTAATTTAAGAATAGTAGTCTTAAGTATAGTTTAGATTTTTATTCGTGTACAAAACTTGTTATGCCATACCTGTTTGAAAGTTCGAGCATACTTTTCTATTATATAGTTAGCTACAATGATTTGTTTAAATTATTTATAATTTACTAACAAAAATAATTGTTTTCTAGGTCATGAAAATGAACTACCGTTGGACAATTTACTGGAAATTTCAGAAGAACAGATTATAAAACTTATTCTTCAAATCAAAAGAGAATAAAATTCATAAAACACTTAAAAGCATATAAAGAAATAATGTGCCTTCCTGTGTGAAATTTGAAGTTTCATATACAGTGTGTTCACGAATGGACTTATACTTGTAAAATTTTTTGTTTTTGATTTCTTAATAAAACGGCATTCTTCATAAAAACTTCTTCTAATCCTGAAAAGTCTTTAACCAATCCCAGAAATTTAAATTCGATCAAATAATTTATTAGTTTTATTGTCTGAACGTTATTTGTGGCATTCTCTAAATTTTTCCTTTTCTTTTTTTGGGATTTACTACCACATAAATTTTTCTTCGTTATCTAAAAAATATAGTTAGTTACCCAGTATGTTACTGGAAAATTAAACCTCTGCGCTTCTGACTTTATGTCAAAACATTAGTCAGAGAGTGTTTTTTGACAACTAATATGAGACACAAAAATAATAATATAATTCCGTAACGGTTCAAGAAATACCCTCTGACTAATCTTTTGACGTAAAGTCACAAGCGCAGAGGTTTATTTTTCCAGTAACATACTGCGTAACCAACTATATTTTTTAGATAATGAAGAATTATTCATGTGGTAGTAAGTTCCAAAAAAGTAAAGAAAAAAAGTTTTATTTAAATAATACAACTGTTGAACGAAATAAAATATATCCTTACATTAAGTGGTAAATGTAATAGATCGCAATATTAATTCAAGAAAGAAAAAATTTCAGTCAACATCAAATATTTATCGATTCAAGTAATTCATCAGTTTTATTTAAATAATACAGTTGAATGATATGACACATTTCTTACATTAAGTGTTAAATGTAACAGATCGCAATAATCTCTACTTTTGAACTAAATAAATGAAATCTTGGATTAAGTGTAAGTTAGTATTGAATATTGTTCGAAACTTCCTCTTAACTGAAGTAGACCATTATTCTAAGGTTAATAATTAGTTATCATTAAAAGAAGGAGACTAAGATAGTGACTTTTAAGAATAACGTTTTCCTCGATGGAAAAATATATATTCTTGCAGATATATGAGTACAATAAAGTCTTAATTTAAGAATAATAGTCTCAAAAATTGATTTTTTTCCGTGTTGTAATCGTGAAATATTTTATTAGTCAGTTTATGAAATAATGCTACGCTTATGGACTGTAACAATTCCAAAATGTGCTTAGAGCTGGTTCCAGGATTTTGAGAAAGTACTCTTGCGCATTCATATTTCTTTTTAGGAATACTAGGCGGCACCTGCCGCTGTACTATGCTATTGCAACTCATCCATCATCCTTCAGGTAAATGGTGTGTCCCGTTCTACACAAAACTGAATATATGATCTCCACGTCGATGGTGAACTGCTCTTACGCGCACATCGTGAACCCACAAACAGAATCAGGATTCATTATTGAACACTATCTAATTACTTTCTTTGTCTCACTGAGCACAGTCTTGGCGCCACAAGTCTACTGTTGGTGCTTCCGTGTCAGGTACGATCGAAGATCAAAGAAACTTATTATTCGATAAATGGACCTCATGGATAGTCGTTGACCTCTAGGAGTTAATCATTCATGTGCCATAGATCTGGTTGTACTGAAACGGTCTCTTGGGGCCGCAATTGTTAAAAGGTGGTTCTTCGAACAGCCCCGGTAACTCCATATTCTCTGTTTTTCATTCCACACATTGCAACATCGCGTCATTGTTGACACATTTTAGCCCGAAAATAAATGCCGGCTTCTCGTAGCCCTGTAGTTTCTACATCTTTCAAATTCACTTTTTTGAAATTCTTCAATATTTGTTGGTACCCATGTACCAATTCGACTAGATCTCGTATGAGTTGCCTTGTTGACTACTTGACCAGCATTACAATTTATTTCATTCACTATGAGTTACAATGTTTCATCAGAAATAAAGCATTTGCAGCAATCAAAAAGTGTCGCCATCTCCTCTAGTTGGCAAGATATACCTGATACACAAGTGAATGTAAAATGACATTGCTGTTCTCCAGTAACATTTGATCAATTATAAACGGGCGTATCATTTACAAACGTGTGTCATTTTCCGAATCACAAAGATCATCTAAATTAGACTCACCACTGTCGGTGGCTTTGGTAGGCTCATAATCACGATGTTTAATACTGTCATCACTACTGAAATTGAGATCCACGTTATTTTCTGAGTCAGAACTATGTTTCAGGAAATACTTCATTTCTGCTTCCGTTTTGTGCCGCGGGAGGTCGATGGTATATTATCCATTTTCATTCCTAACCTAAAATTGCCTTATATATTTTATGAAACAAAATAATCTTAATTTACTCACCCGAATCTAAAGGAACACAAAATATATAAGCAACTAAAATATCACAAATGATCCTTTAATATTTATTAAGATTTAGAACGTAAAAATTAAATCAAGCCGGCACAAACAACCGATTAGCGGGATACATTAACAATAAGAGAGGCAATTTGGCGCGTGTCTAACGCGATGTTGTCATGATTGGTTGCCGGCGACCAACTGGTTTTGTGTGAATGTGAGTTTCAACAAGACACCGGTTGGTCGTCGGCGACCAAATAGTAAAAACATGATTTTTGGAATCAGCAGCCTGGAAATGTGTGTATGAATTTTTTTTCAAAAATATCTAACTCCTCTTTTCACTATAGTTACAAATGTCTCCATATGATATCAACATTAAATTTGACCTGGCATAATAGAAAAGTTCTGATGGCAGACCATGTGACGGTTAACGTGTTAAAGGTCCAGTTTTTTTTTTTTAAGGCTCACTGACCAATCTTACCGACATTTTCTGAAGCAGGATTTACCTTTGTTATTACGATATGTTCCTCGTAGAGTAAGAAACAAAATCTGAAGCGCCAGCACATTTTAGCTTAACTTCCCTTGCGTCACTTCTTGAACGCGGAATATACTGGTTATTGGATAGGACGAATAGGAACACAATCATGGCCTCCCAGATATCCAGATATAAATCCTTCAGATTTTTTTCTCCGGGGCCACCTTAAATATTTGGTTTATGAGACTCCAATTGAAATTACATATATAATCTCTTTGGAATAGCATAACCAATTCATGTTAAATACACGAATATTTTAGAAATAGTACGTCTATAAATGAGAAGAAGAGCCGAAGCATGTGTAACTGTGGAGGTGGTAATTTTCAAGAGTTATTATAATTTTTTGTTTGTTAATTTTAATTATCTCTCAAACATTTTTAGGTGTCTTTTATTAATAAAATTGCAAATATCTCGGAATCAGTGTATTATTCGGAAAAAATATAATAAAGTATCCCCCACACCAACGCAGTACGGCGAGAGCGGCAGCGGGAGTAGGAACGGCGCGGAATTAAAACATATGGCGGGACAAAGGTCTACTCAAACCAATGGGGGACTGCGGGAACGGGAGCGGGAGCGGGAAAGGTTTGGAAAGTGCGGCAAGCGGGATAATCTTGTGTATTCACACTGGTGGGTCAAAAGTGAGCCGAATGAACGTAATTTTAGTTGTTACTTTTTTTAATTAAAAATAAATATGTATGATAGTTCATCAGATGAGGAGGAAGTTCTGTTGATGCTAGCAGCAGAAGATGATGAGAAAAGAAAAAGGTATGTATATACATTTCAATAATGATGATTTTATTTAATTTTGTTCTATTTTGTTTTATGTTGACATAAGAAAACAAGAATATGGATACACACCATTAATAAAGATAGGCTCTTTTATGGAGAATACCATACGTTAATGCACCAACTTCGACAAGATGAGAAAAGATTTTATATTTATTTTCGGATGACCAGCGATTGCTTTGATGAAATTTTAAACCTAATTAAAGATGAAATTTGTAGGAAAGACACAAATTATCGTGAAGCAATCTGCCCAGAGGAACGTTTGGCAATTGCGTTGAGGTAAGATTATTTTTAAAAAATGTTTTTTAACACAAATAGACACTTATTTTTTAGTGAAGGCACAGTAAATATAGCAAATATTTTTTCAAATATTTTATTTCGTAAAGATTACAGTATAAGGAAGTACAAGTTGTTTCAATTGCCTAGACATAAATAATATTACTCGGAGGGATTAAAATGTAAGATATATGATGCCACTGAGGAATTTCGAGAGGAATTTCTTTGCTGAAATTGTGTGTATATTTTCTTAGTTTGTGTGACATTTTGGTCGGAGAATGTGCGTGATAACTGCGGAGGTGGCTGTACATCTAATTGTGTGTATATTTCCTTCGGTTGTGTGACATTTTGGTCGGAGAATGTGCGTGATTGTTCGGATAACTGGGGATGTGGTTGTACATCTAATTGTATGTATGTTTGCATGAATGAAGATAAATTTTGTTGTTGGGATGCGTTTATGTATGGCTGTAATGAAGATCTGTATTTTGATTGGCTAGCGATTGGTATATACTCAGGTTGCGCAGGTGATGATGCCGGCAGTGAAGTTAGCGATGAACTACTAAAATCACTAACATTAGACCGAGGCCTCGACAGCGACTCCATCTCTTCAATATGTTCTAATTCTTGCTCTGCAATAATCTGTGCGAATTTCATTTTCGTTATGACTTGTCTTTTGACGGAGAAAGATTTTACGGTTTGCGCATATCCCGAAAATGTAACATCAATAGCGGTCTTATCGTAACGTCCTCTCTTATTTTCAAAATAATTTACCATGGCATCCACTGACGAAGGGTATTCTTTATTTTCTTTTTGTTGCCGGTGTCTTGAAGTTGTCAATTTTCTGGTTGATGATGTAGTTGACTGCGTAGGTGAGGGTGTACTTGCAACGGACTGTGTATCAGGCTGATGGTTAATGACAGCTAAAGGTGAATATGTCTCTTCAAGTTCGCCGTCTTCTACATCAGAAGTAACTGTTCCTTGCACTATTTCAGTTACTTGACTTTCGGTCGCAATTTCTTCTTCGCCTATATCACGTATATTTGAAGCAATTTCAGCAAAACCTAGAAATGGGCGAAAAAATTCGATCTGTTTTGACCACTGCCAATTAGTGTAATTTTTCTTCGCTGCTTGCCCAGTTTTGGTTTTAAGGCTTCGCAAGTACTTGGCATACGTGTCTCTAAGATTCCTCCATTTCTTTTTTATATCTTCATCTAAAAAAATAATTTTTTTTTTTTGATTTTTGGCTACTGGAGATTCCTTTTCTACAATTGGACATAGCTATCGAGTTGGCTTTAGTACTGCAGGTGTAATTGTTAAAGAAGTTTGTCAAGCAATTGTAAACAAAATGCAAGGCATTTATATGCCTGAACCAACAAAAGGACTCCCGTTATGGCTCTCAGGTACAGAATGAACTATTTTTCTAAAAATTCTATTATTTCAAAACATTCCAATATTCAATTGAAATTTTGGATTTTCGTTTGTTATAAAATTTGAAACAACTTCTTTATTTAACATTTTATTCCAAAATTAAAAATAATGCTATTTAACCCTTAAGCGATTTTTAAGTTTTTGTAATTTTTAAACACCCTGTATAAAGTAGTGATGCGAGATATGAAACTTCTCGTATGGTCTAAATGCTACTATCCGACCGACATCATAGATGTCTCTGTGGAGGATAGCGACTTGCGAAGCAAGTACCGAGAGCGGCGACCTCTAGCCCAGGTGGACTAAACTACTGTTATTAAATATGATTTGAACGAAACAACTACTCTAGCAGGTTTGCCACTATAATTTGTCTGTTCCATAACCTATGGCATACTGAGGAGAACAAATAAGTTCGAAACCGGTCTATGTCTGGTTAGGAATTGACAAATTATATTGGCTATCAATCTATCATGATTTGAAGGTGTAATCCAATGCAGGTCGGGGCAGTTGCCCGCTGAGTAGTTGTTTCGTTCAAATCATATTTAATAACCCTGTATAAAAAACATACATTTTGTCAACGTGAATCCTATTTTTTTAGGAAAGCAAAAACTTTTACGTAGAGTAACTTTTTCTCAAAAAGTTGAATATTTTCACAATTTCGCCTCTTGTAAACTCTAACCGCGGACATACTGTGTAAAAAAGGATAAATTTTGAATTTACCTTTTTTATGTCAATTCTAATCGCAAAATGTGTAAAATACTGTCGTATTCTACTCGTAAAATGTTAAACAACTTTGTATAAGACTAATATTTTTTAACTAATGATTATTAGAAACCAGGCGCAATCTTGGATCAAAATGGTACCTGAAGGTGGCGCTTCCTCGAAAATGATTCCTTAGGGCACTACTAATATGTATACTAAGCGGCAACATTATTTCACAAATAGCCGTTTGGTTTGCAGTTCTAGTCTACTGTTTTCACGATAAATTTCATCTTTCTACTTTAACCAGATTAGCCCTGTGGTATGATGATACCTTTTATAAAAAAAAATGGTAAATTATTTCCTTGTTTAATTTATTTTTACTCAAAAACCATGAATTCTGAGAAAACATACTAAGATAAAAAACGCACCAATTTGAAACCAGTCAGTATTTTTCTGGTTGCTTTACAACCAAATCGTGACCTTGAAATAACCAGATTTTCGAAACCGATTATGATAAAAATCATACGGAAAACAATATGGAAAACTCATTAAGGATGATTACATACCAAATTTAAAATATATAGCTCAAATAGATAAAAAATTAGTCATGAAATATTACTTGTTAGAGGTCATTTTTAAACGCCTGAAAATTTTCCCAAGCATGTTTAGAACATTTTTGTTTTAATTTTATACTCACAATCTCTCATTCCTGGAGGCCACCTATTCCCGAATACTCTGTATATGTAATAGAATTATTATATAAATTGTCATTTTAGTCCGTTACTTTTTACTTTACTGCTTCTTTGCAAATATCTAATAACATGTTGCAAAATTTTAAATTCTAATTCTAAATAGCCACATGAATTGTTTTCACAATTTATTTTTTTTCCAGTATAATTGAAAGAAATTTATTAGTTTATGCCAGAAATCAGATGATATTAAATAAATCAATAAACTAACAGCTTTTGTGTTAACAGTTTAATTGGCTATTATAATACGAAGCGACAAACATTCTCCTAACTCCTTAAATTATACCAAGTCAGCGAAGCCTTTGACAAGTATAATGATGACACAGGCACGTAAGTGGATAGTCGGTTCTTCAGTAGCCTTCAGGACGAGCTTGGAATGGTGACCTGCTTCTGAACAATTAACCCATGTTAACTGTCATATACTGAGTGTTATTTTCATATAAAGGGCATCATTTGAATGAAATTAAACTAATTAAACAAACCATTTTAGAATTAGTTCTTTGCAGGAAATAATTTTTAAGGCGAAACATCAAAATGAAAAACAAGCGTACAATTGTAAATTTATAGTTTTTTTTTCACTGTTGATCTGTAGTCCTCAAATAGAAACAAAATTCACTCGATAATTGAAAATACAAATATGAAAGGCTAATATTACTTTTATTTAGTCAATAAATTCATTTTTCTATTCTGGTTCTACCATAGTTTTATTTTTAATTAGCTACATCGGTTATGTTTACCTATTCTTTATTTTGTATCAACTTTCATTTAAAAATTAATGAGTAGCAATTTCAATTATGTTGCGCCCACAAAGGTGTGTTTATTTTGCGTTAGAGTCATATCTTCTTTCCTACATCCGTTTTATATGAGCACAAATGCCACAAATTGGAAACAAATTGTTTTTGAGAGCACACAGCAAATCCTGTTCAAATAATATTTTCTTAAATTAATTAAAGCTAAATGTGTCCATTGCCTTGTGGGTATAAGCACATTTTGATTGTTTATAGTTTCAAAATGACTGAGACCGGTAAGTTGCCAGTATTTTGCTAATTTAGTACAAATTCTGGAGCAAACTTTTCCCTCACATAAAAAAATTATCAGGAATTGCTGCATTCTAGAGATGAACAAAATCAATCCAATTTTTACTTTGGTATACATTTTATAAAGAAACTGTCTCTGCAATGCAATTGCTACTGCAGGAGACAATTTTTTCTAAAATTACATGAGTGTAAAGGAAAATAAAATATCTGATGTGGCCAGCACATAACTTTCTTTTTCTTATACCAGTATATATCATCATCCTGATCTAGAAAAATCATTCTATTTAATTCTTCACTTGCCTCAATTAAATTTTAATGGCGTACCTTGAAATGTGTATTCCTCTGGTGGTCAGTGCTACTACCCGTCAGACATCACTGATATCTTAGTAACTGATAGCGACTTGCAAAGCAGATGCCAAGAGCTGCGACCTCTAACCCTGGTTGACTAAACTATATACTGAATAAGATTCACAGGAAACAACTACTCAGCGGACAAAATCCCCAACCTTCAAGTCTTGTTTGGTAGCTAAGATCATTTGTCAAACAAGACTTGTAGGTTTAATTCAACGCAGGTCGGGGATTTTGTTCGCTCAGTAGTTGTTTCCTGTAAATCTCATTCAGTATACTATAGTTTAGCCCACCAGGGTTAGAGGTCGCAGCTCTTGGTACCTGCTTTGCAGGTCGCTATCAGTCACTAAGACATCAGTGATGTCTGACTGGTAGTAGCACTGACCACCAGAGGGATACACTTATCAGTCACTATGTCTGTCTTGCTTAGTCTGCTTTAAGTTAGCCTGGTTTGTTATTATTATTTGTCTTTTCCATTACTTATGATCGAAACCAGTCTATTCTGGTGTGGAATTGACAAATGATCTTAGCTACCAAACAAGACTTGCAGGTTTAATTCAACGTAGGTCGGGGCTTTTGTCCGCTGAGTCCTGTAAATCTTATTCAGTACCTTGAAGTGTTTAATTATAATTTTTAAATAATTAATTATCAGCGTCGTTCGATAATGTCAATAATTCATGTCATATATTTTAATAATTTCTTCTTATTGACATTGACATTTTTGAAACTAAATTAGACATTTCAAATGTCAAACTGCTAAATTTATCCTAACCCCATTTTATGAGGTCAAATGTCTAAAAAATTTCAGTTCACATCAGCCTTATTTAAATATTTGGAAAATATATTTTATTGGCCTGTTATAGTAGACATGATTTATAATCTTTCAAGAATATCACACACACGTACACACATCCACACACAACCACGAACCGATAGACATCATTCGGAAAATAGTCAGAATGAATTCAGGAGGGTCAAAATGTATATATCAATCAAAATTTCGAGATAAAAAAAAATCACGATTACTACATATATTAGGTATAAGTAAAAATCACTAAACAATCGTCCCTTCATTAGCTTTGAAAAGGACTTTCCAAGGACATAATTCGATTGTATCGTTAAATAACAATGATAGCTGACACTGATTTATAACTTCATTTCAGATTGTCTCCAATTCGTCCGAAATGTTCAAATTCTGTTTGAGAAACGTTAATATTCAACAATTTCTTTACTGCTGCAAGAACTCGCATTAGAACTTCCACAATATTAAGTATCATTTCCATCATATGTGTCAAAAATTCTAATTTGATTACTATGTATTAAAAACTATTAAAATTTGGCTATCCCTTATATTATATCATCCCTTCTGCCTGTCTCTTTCTTCAAGTTTAATTTGAGTTAGCCTGCATATTAATTGTCTTAATTTAACCCATTCCGATAATCTGCTGACTTTTTTCGTAAAAGACTACGAGTCTCCGTATCTGTTTCACATTATGAGCACGTTATTTTGTAGTGTTACAAAATACTCTGTAAAGTTTAATCCGTTCGATAATCGTTTATTGCGCTTTGCTCATTCGTGCAATCAATCGTTCTAAGTCTGATGGCTATACATTCATTACCAGATTGGAATTTCAAATAGCGGCCAGGTATTATCTAATTTCATGACAGAAGATATTTGTTTGGTATTTTATTTAAATCCAGAAGGGATTATTTAATGAAACTAGTATAAACATCGTTATAACAAAACAAATTTATTAATCAAAATATATGGCAAAGCCCTCCTTGATGATTTGCCCTCACAAACCACTGTACAGGGTCAATTCGAAAAAGTGTCCTTTTTATAATAACTTTGTTATTTTTGAAGTTATGAAAATAATGTAGACGTTCATTAACTAAGTTTGTTCGCAGAATCCAAACTTTTGAATCAAAAAACAATTTTAATGCGCATCGCGCTTAAGTAATATGATATTTTACCTTGTTTTTTTTTAAATAGAACACCCTGTATATTTTAAATTAATTTGAGTTTCTTAATGTTTCTAATTACTAAAATACCATACATGTCACATTATCTAAATAATTTTTTGAAATATTTGGATTTTGATGGTAAAATATCGTCAATGATTTTATTAAAGGTAGTTGCCTTGAAAACAAAGTAACTGCATTTCTGAAATAAAGATGTAGTTTACTCGTCAAAGTAATGTTCCTCAAAAAATCGTGTCATTGTTAATTCTTCTTCTTCTTCTCAAAGCAACCACATTTAACATAATCATTAATAATATTTTAATACCAAAATCCAAACCTCTCAAAAAAACACTGAGGATAATATGACATATGTTGGTATTTGAAATCAGAAAAATGAAGAAAATCGAAATATATTAAAATATACAGGGTGTCCCATTTAAAAAACAAAGTAACATGTCATATTTCTTAAACGCGATGCCTGATTGTTTTTTTATTAAAAATTTGGATTCTGCGATAAAAATTAGTTAAAAAAGTTTTTACACCTTTTTGATAACTTCAAAAACAACTAAGTTATTTCAAAAAATGACATTTTCGCGTGATGAGCTGTATGTGTAATGTAATGTAAATGAAACAGAATTATAATATAAATTTAATGTGAAAATAATTATATTTTTAAATTTTTCTTCAAGAGACTTTTAGAGCTAATTTTGTTTGTTTTTTTGTCAACTATTATTTCTTCTATGAAAAAGAAAATATACAAAGTATCTTTACCAGTAAATGTGGTAGAATTCTGTGATTTGATATAAATTAGTCTAGTTTAATCTCTACTTATTTTACATATTCAAGGTAACGACACTGGAGTTAATCCCATTGCGTCAACTCTAATAATAAATAATAATTATCTAGATAGTCTTTTTTAGAATAATTATCCTAAAATTCAATAATAATATGAATAGTGAAAAGCGATCGTCACTACGCTGACTGGTTACCCGGTTATGATTCATCGAACTAAGTTAAATAATTAAAATTAATTATAATATAATATGAATTTAAAAGAGAATACTGATTTCTAAAAATGCTGTCACATGGATCCATGTTAATCAAGAAGTTAATTGTGCGTTCTTGATCAATATTTTTTACAAATAATAAGGGATGATATTTCGTATCTGTACGAATGAGGATAGTTGTTCTTTATCTGAGAAGATTTTATTCTATGTTACGCCAATGTTAGCTTTATTTCGACTATTGAAGCTAGGCCTACGGCTTTTTCAAATTTCCAGGATTTCATTTTATGAATTTAGTTGAAATATTGTTTGATGAAAGTTAGATACCATCTCATGTTTTTAGCATTTGCATTCGCTTATATTTTTATGGTATTCCAAAAAAAAAAAAAAGTATTTATTGATGAAGCCACTTTCACTAATAGTGGTGTAGTGTTTCGTTAATCTGTAGGTATTGGGTACTACAAAACCTGCATTTGATTAGTGGTGTTATTGATAACGTAATTATTGTGTGATAATGTCATTTTAAAAGATAGGATTATTGACCTTGTTCTTTTTAACAACTTTTACGTAAGTAAGTTTACATTTTTATTTACTGGGTTACGGAAATCAATCGAGGACACTTGAGTTAAGTCAAGAGATGAAATTTAATGAGATGTATGTAAGTTTAATGAGATGAAGCACTGAATTATGCTTAGACGAATGCTTTCCTCGAAAGGGGCAAGTACTTATATTTATGATTTTTAAAGACAATAATTACTGAAAGTATAAACATTTTAAAATGATTCTGGAAAAATAAAAATGCCGATATGTCTTCGTGTAAAGATACGCTACATTGTCTTTAAAAATTCGTATAAAAAACCTCCTTATAATTCTTTATGGGTCAGGCTATATTTATAAAAATATCTGATGTGGCCAACATAACTTTCTTATCAGTGGCGGCTGCTCCTAAGGGGCACAGGAGCACGTGCCCCCCAAAGCAAATTCAGCTTAGCTAGTTAATTAGTCAATTTCTAATTTCTATTTATTTGTATTGTATCCATTTTAACATTTTTATCAACATAATAAACCCCAAAACTAATTTCCGACGATATCGCTGCGTTACAACTTGAGTTTGCCAATATCTACTTCCCAAAGGGCACAAGATGAGTTGTGTACGGAGATCGCGTCATGTTTCTGCATCAGGCTAGATTTTGTTTACGGCATTGCTATGGCAACGACCCCCCCTATGCTCTAATGCGGGCACAGTTCACTTGTGTACACCCACAGACCACGTAGACTTGTTGCAAGGAACGAAGGCATGAAGCCACCGCGGAGCCTGGCCGGTGCCTAGCAGTCGCATGGCGATCAGTAGGATTTATGCAATCGAGCTGTAAAGATCTATTGTTAATGAGATATTTGTATGTAATAAAGGGTAAATGTGTTGTTGAAGTGTGTCCTAACCGAAGTGACACCGGTACCAGTGTAAATGAAAATTTTTCCTTTTTTTCAGTAAGTAGTAATTACGAGTTATTTGTTATTTAATTTAAATTTTAAGCAATCTGCCTACGCCATGTGTACCTGCGCTCCAGCATGTTTGCAGGACTGGAGTAGTAAATTGTGTCAAATTATTTAGTTTACAACTCGGTGGTTTACAAACATAAAACTAAGTCGACATTTGTATAAAATGGTATTTTAATGCCATTTTTTTTTACCTATACGAATTTTATTATATTTATTTTTATGCATGTTGTAATTTCATATGCATTTTACACTTCGTGCATGCAAAAATTTAAATCATATGGGGCACATGAAAAAAATACGTATCTTTATTTGACGACTGTGTGTTTCACAATAATACGCCAACTACCAGATTACGTACTTTATTAAACTGATTGTACCACTTGGTACTTACAACGAAATACAATTTTATAACCTGGCACACCGCCAGTACAGAATAATTTCCAAAACACAACAAATGACTTTCTTATAACGTTATTCAACGAATACACACACTTCTTCTTCACTCAAGAGTCAAAAACTTATTCAGCACTCTCTGGTGTCCACACTTTTTGTTAGAGGGCGCTGCTAAAAACTATTGCCAACTTAAACTAGGAATTTAAGACTCGGTAACACATGTTATTATAATACATTTGATTTAAAAAAAATACCTCGAATATTTTCATACGGATTTTATTATATTTATTTTACTACATAATAAAAATTAAAATACTTACTTAATATTTTATTAGGAAGAATATTTAATCTTATGTGTAAAGTAACTTATTTTAAATAGTCTCTCTTTTTTTCTGTAATATCAGACAGCATGGGGGATGGAATAATAATCCAACTAGCCGCCAATTTAAATCTGCATATAAAAAATTGTTGATTCATATGCAAATTAAAGAAACATTCTCTGGAAATTGCATTCCTTTGGAAAATATTTCTATTTTAAATTGTAGTTCTGCAATAGACAAAATAAATTTAACTTGCAATAAATTTAGAGCCCATGATATATCTGAAACTGAATATAACTTTAATTTTTCTTTGGAGTTGTCGGAGTACAACGAATATATTATGGTGTATAGTGGCTTTGTGGTAAAATCAATTTTAAAATCGTTAAAATGTGAAGAATGTATAAACGCTTTATTTTCAATAAACAGGGAAAATTTCCATGAACTAATATTTGTAAAAGACCGCGGTGGTCTTATTTATCCGTCATCTGATGTCATACAAATATGTAAGGAAACAGAAAAACATTTAAGACATTTTAAAACTAAAAAAAAATATTCAAATAGATTTGAAGCTAAAAATTAAAATTATGTGTAGTGTTTTAAAAAAGTTTCAAAATTCAAAAATTTTTAATGATTTAGAAATTCACCAATTGGATAATTTCCCGAGTAATTTCCCTAATAATACCAATCATATTATTGAAATTATAAGGGCAATTTCAGAAACTTACATTAAAATTAGAGGTCATCATTTTACAAAAACGTTTCATAACTGTTTATGTACTAGATCTTAAAGTGGGAGGACACCTTTGCAAATTTTTGCTTATTTTTTAAGCAGCACACGATTTTGAGAACAAAGAATATTGTGAATGGTTCTCTGGTAAGTTAATTTTAATATACAATTTCAAAATGTCAAATGTGTGCCCCCCTATAAAATTAACCACGAGCCGCCACTGTTTCTTATACCAGTGTGTATCATCCAGATCGAAAAAAAATCATTTTAATTTAATTTTTGCCTTACTTCAATTAAATTTTAAAACCGTATCTTGAAATATTTCCTAAGAAATTTTAAATAATTAATTTATCAGTGTCTGTCGATGCGGTCAATAATAATTCATATAATGTTTTAATAATTTTTTTGTCATTGACACTTTTGTAACTAAATTAGACATTTGAAATATCAAATTGCCAAATTTATCTTAACCCCATTTTATGAGGTGAAGTATGTATAAATTTTCAGTTTACATCCGCTTTATTTAAATATTTGGAAAATGTATTTTATTGAGTTGATGTAATATATCTGATTTATAATGTTCATCAAGAAAATATTTTTTTTGTAGTCAAATACAGAGAATACGTACTACAGATATGCACAGATTTTTTTTTCTGAAGTTATGTTTTTTCATCGTAATTCGTTGAGATTCGTCCAGAAATGCAATACAAATTTTTGATTTTTCCTGAAATTGTACCTATTTTTTTCTTTCATTCATTATGTTTCTTTTGGTGGTACCACATTCACAAAATTTAATGTGACACCTAAAATGTTGAAGATCTTAATTGGCAAATTTGGGAATTCTCCCGTTAGTATTTTTTGAGTTATCGCAAGTAATACAACAAGTGTATTAATGATTATCGAAAATTAAATTTGTTCGATATATAAGAAACAAAATATGTTGTTTTCTAAAAGCAATATATTTTGTTTCGAAAAAGAGAATGCTTGAAGTCAGAAAGCTTTAGGAATGTTTTATATAAAGAATTGTAATGTAGGTACTTTGTACCTATTTTAGAATTTTTTTTAATTCTATTTTCAGTTACTGGTTTATAGATACGATTTGTTGTTATTCATTGTCTGTCACTGCTTTACTGTGTTCTATTACAATGTAATTGTATCCCGACCTGTTAAGTAAATCTGCTAAGTAAATAAATAAATAATATAAACAAATAAATAAATAAATAAATAAATAAATAAATAAATAAATAAAGCTCCCAATTACAAAGCGAAATGTAAAAACGAAAACACAAACTTATATCCAATCATCAGCCAAAATACAAAAACGAAAACGCATGGTTTTCGTTTATTAATACATCAAGCAAAAACTTTTATTTTATGTTGAATGAAATAATCGCTGATACACACACACATATACCCACACATATACACCCCCACAGACGCACACCCACACACACACACACGTACCCACCCACACACACGCGCACACACACGCACGCACCCCCGCACGCACGCGCACACGACCGCGCACACGCGCCCGCACACACACACACACACAAACGTTACGTTTATATTTTTAATGAATAATATAAAAGTAATTTAGTTTTACAAATAGATAATATGCTATGTTTAAGAGTAATTTTTTTTAAACTGTTTGTTTGATATTTTAGATTTTACTGATTACATACTTGTAATCTTTGAATCATAAAAGCGAGAGAACAAGCTCTAAAATTTGTTCGATCAGTCAACGGAAAACCCAAACGATTTTGAATTTTTGTCGCCTTTAAAATTTTGCCGCCTCTCAAATTTTGTCGCCCTAGGCCCGGGCCTAAGCCTAAATCCGTTCCTGCAGATATTCGGAAAGTAGTCACAATGGCTTCAATATCAGTCAAAATCTCGAGGTCGAAAAAATCATATTACTATACTTCCTTATATTAGGTATAAGAAAATAGTTTAACATATAGACATATTTCATTATCATGCAGTACAAGCCCCTATAAAAAACCAAGAAAACTGACACAAGTTACTGAACTAGTAAATTATGTACCTGGTAGCCGTCATATGTCCATGAAGCCCATTTCATGTGGCAGCTCTGCAAGTCAAAGGGGAAGTATTCGACATTGATGTCACATGAAGAGCGATAGATCCCATGACTAAGCCACACTACTTCTCCCGTACTGGACACAATAACGTTGGTGTTAATTACAGATGACTGGAACTGTGGGTCGGCGCTGAAAATTAGAACAGATTCGTTAGACCAAACAGATTTTCGCTACTGCTATTTATGTGCTAGTTAATTATTCCTAAATTTAATTTATATGATGACCTAAATTAGGTTTTCAAAACAGATATTTAAAAAACACTGCCAATAAAGTTTTTTCTATAATCATTAGAAATGATTATTTTGAAAATTATAATAATAATAATATTATAATAATAATAATATATATGCCCGCATAGAAAGTAGCTAACCGTGGACACCTGTTTCGATCTTACGGTACTCATCAGCACGGTGAGAAAAAAGTTGAAAGGATGGGCTCAACTTGTTAGAAGACACAAATGGAAACACCACTGACAGGTAGCCAGGGCACATTTGTGGCTTCAATTGGACGTTCCCGGTATTCGGGATCGACCAACATCGCCACGGAGGCAACTGTAAGCTGCCTGCGTGGAGTTTTCTACCAAGGAATATAAAGAAGAAAAAAATGAGATTTACTCGCGGGATTCAACTTGTTAGAAGACACAAATGGAAACACCACTAACAGGTAGCCAGGGCACATGTGTGGCTTCAATTGGACGTTCCCGGTATTCGGGATCGACCAACATCGCCACGGAGGCAACTGTAAGCTGCCTGTGTGGAGTTGAACCCATCCTTTCAACTTTTTTCTCACCGTGCTGATGAGTACCGTAAGGTCGAAACACGTGTCGACGGTTAGCTACTTTCTATGCGGGCATACCCAATAATTTAACTTTTCTTACTGTAATGTAATGATCCCGCGAGTAATTCTCATTTTTTTCTTCTTATATATATATATATTATATATATATATATATATATATATATATATATATATATATATATATATATATATATATATATATATATATATGTTATATAAAATCTACGCCACTGTATATTAACTTATATACGACTTTGGCTTCACTTCATAATATCTCAACAGCTACATTGTAGAAAACAAATTCTCTCTTAGAATTACAAATTGTTTATTCAGCAATTGCTTTGTTCTAAGTCTGAGAAACGCTTATCTAGCTTAACTAGAAAGCTTATTAATTGGCATCATAACCTTTGTGAACTCAGTTTTATACTCACTATGTTCCAATAAACATTTTATATTTAATCCATTTATTTCTTCAGAGAAAAACTTATCTATGAAAGTAAAAATATAAGAAATGGCGCAGTCGGTAGGATCCGTTTAACATCGTAGCACAAGAAGTCTAACTGGTAGTGCAACGCATTAAAACAAAGAAAATATCTGCAAAGGTACCTAACTGGTGAAAGTGAGCCTGCAAGAACAAGGAGTCCTTCCTCACTGCGTTGGCGGATCCAAATCCCTTAACGGAAGAACCTTATGAAGAAAATATTTACGTAAGACCATTTAAAAATCATCTCGTATTATCATTTTTAATTTTTACCAAGTAGCAAACAATTTTATTTCATTTATATATTTTTTTTATTTTATTTTTTAATTTGGCTCTGATATATCTAACTGTATACATGTGTAGAGGTGAGCGTGAAGTACAGTTCGACTTAAAGATCAAACTAATTTTAATATAAGTGCATATTTATTTCTATTATCCAACTCTCATACTATATTGCAAACTAACATATTTTTACAGCAAACTAAACATTATTTTTAATCTTTTTATTTTATTTTACTTTATTTTATTTTACTTTATTTTATTTAATTTTATTTTCGATAAAATCTAAATATCGAGCAACATTTCTCTCACAACTGAAAGTACCAGTATCGAACCCTACGAATTAAGTGAAATTTTCTCGATTGTATCAGAATTGGATGGCAATCCAATTTTTTTTACAAACTTTTATAAATGCCTGCATTCATGCCAACAGTATGGCTGTAGACGATCAACGTATCTTTTTAACTTTGCGCATCAAAAATAAACTTCGCTGTAAAGCCGCAGAATTAGTAAATTCACGAAACCCAAATTTATGGAGCGAAATCAAAGCATTACTCGATGCTCACTTTGGCGATCCACGCGATTTGACCACCTTAATACAAGACTTACAGAGTGTTCACCAATTGCCGAATAGACCGCTTTAACTTTCAAATTCACACAAAAATGCACGCCGCTGTACAAAAACAATCTCTCACTTTTGAGTAAAACCGCGCAATCTAATTTAATTGAAAATTGACGTTAACTACATTACTAACCGGATTAGAACCAAAAATAGGACAAATTGTAAGAGCCCGAAACCCTTTTAATATGCTTGAAGCAAAAAACCGTGTCAAAAGAAAACTCCAATTATTTTATTTTGAATCTCAAAAATTTACAAATAAAACAGTAAATAAACCTATGCAAAATCTACCTATGCGACCTAATTTTAACAATCAACAATTCTGTTCTTATTGTAAACGAAATGGATACTCCCTCAATGAGTGTCGTACGAGGCAACAATTTGCCCCGCAAAATCAAAATTTCAGACCTATGTACGTTAATCAACCAAGACCTAATTTTCAAAATTTCCCCAACCAAAATACTCAAAGAAATGTTACGCCACAACAAAATTTTCAACAACCCGAACCGTCTCAACAAAATAGACCCTCAGTAATAAGGCCTCATTCAAATGTTCAAAATAGAACTTTTAAACAACAAAGTAGTAATTTTTATCGTCCCAACCCACAAAGGACACACCATTCTTAACGATTATTTGAATCAACCAGAATGCGAAACCACTGATTTTTACAATCAGTATGACGATTGTAATAATCAGCAGTTTGAAAATTATTGTCCTCAAAATTTCGATTTTTCTGTTAACCAGCAAAATGTACAAGAAAATTATACTGCTAATTCTCAAGATATGTATGAGAATTATACTGCTAATTCGAACGAAGAACAACACTTCATACCGTAAATTCGTTTAACTTATAATATATTAAAGACTCTACCAACACCTTAAAAATTTTGATAGATACTGGTGCTGGAATATCTATTTTTAAACCAAATATTTGTAACTCAAAAACCCGAAAAATATTGTAATTCAAGGCATAACCGATCAAAAATTAATTATTGAATTAATTTTAATTCTGTTTATACCCAATGATCCTCATAAAGTGTACATTTATAATTTGGAAATGGAATTTGATGAACTTTTAGGTTCCGACTTTATGGAACATTACGAATGTGTCGTTGATTTTAAAAATAAACGATTAATAACCAATTTTACAACTTATCCGCTTCCTAAAGTAACAGAAAACTCACCAGACCCCGGAATTTCCAAGTTATGTAAAAATAAATTTCAAACCTCAGATAACAAAAATATGTAAATTAATATGTAATTTAGTTGACACTGACGCTATACTGCTAACGCAGGAAATTGAAAAGGTACGATTACTTAATGCTCTGCTAAAAATAAATGAAAAAGGCGAATTTGTCACAACCATAATTAACACAAACGCAATTACTAAAACCATTAATTTTTCCAATTTAAACCTTGAACCATTCCAAAAATTTAAAGCAATTTTTAATTTAAACACTCAAAATTTTGACCATACACAAACGGACACAACTTTCCAAATAAAAAATGAATTACGTTTGGATCATCTAAACGAACAAGAGGCCGAAATAATAACGCAGCTTTGCTTAGACATATTCTACTTAAAAGGAGATAACCTGACTTTTACAAACGAAATTAAACACGCGATCGACGCTAATAATTCTAAACCTATTTTTATAAAATCTTATCGGTATACCCAAATTCACAAAGACGAAGTTAAAAATTAAGTATCAAAAATGTTAAATCAGGGTATCATTCAACATTTAATCTCACCCTGGTCCTCCCTTGTTTGAGTAGTTCCCAAATAAGTTTATGTTTCTGGCACACAAAAATAACGAGTTGTAGTTGACTATTGAAAACTCAACGAAGTAACAGTCGGCGATAAATATCCTCTGTCCAATATATCGGACCTTTTAGATTAGCTTGGAAAATGTCAATATTTTATCACTTTAGATTTGACATCGGGATTTCACCAAATTTAAATCAATTCCGAGGATATTCAAAAAACGAATTTCACAGTTGAAAATGGCCATTACGGGTTCTCGCGCATGCCTTTGGACTAAAGAACGCTCCATCAACTTTTCAAAGAGTGATGGATAACATTCTACTAGGAATTCAAATCGAAAGATGTCTATATGGACGATATTATCATTTATTCATCTACTATCCACGAGCACATTTCTCGCTTAACCGAGGTATTCAAACGCCTTCAAAAAGCTAATTTAAAAATACAACCCGACAATTGCGAATTTCTACGCAAGGAAGTTGCACATTTAAGACATTTAATACAAAGGACGGTGTAAACCCTAACACTAGTAAAGTAGACGCCATTTTAAACTTACCACAACCTAAAGACCAAAAGGAATTAAATCGTTTTTGTGACTTGCAGGTTATTATCGCAGGTTCAGTTTAAACTTTTCTAAAATCGCTAAACCAATGACCAAACTTTTACAAAAAGACGTCCCCTTCAACTTTGATAATGATTGCCAAAATTCATTTACCAAACTCAAACAAACATTGACCACATCACCCATTTTAGTTTGTCCAAATTTCGAAGAACCTTTCGTGTTAACTACGGACGCAAGCGTGTTAGTGATCGACGCATTTCTCTCACAGCGATCTATTGGTAAAGATTTACCCATTGCTTATTACGTTTCCTGAATTCTATACAATGCCGAAACTAAGTATTCAATTATTGAATGTGAGCTTTTAGCCATAGTTTGGTCAGTTAAGCACTTTAGGCCATATCTATCTGGTAGAAGGTTCAAACTAATTATGGACCATCGAATACTTACCTGGTTATTTTCCATAAAAGGCCCAGAAAGTAGATTTAGGCCCCTGGCGTTTAAAACTCGAAGAGTACGATTATGAAATCGTGTATAAACCCGGTAAAATTAACAAAAATGCGGATGCTTTATCTAGAATAAAAATAAATTATTTTTCGGATTGTTCCAAATTTACTTCTAAAATTTTAGCTGAAAATGAGGACGATACAGACGACGATGAAAACACAAATAATGACCAAATCGCTCACGAATTCGACACCTTTATTAATCTATATAAAACAAAATCACATCGATTATTCAAAAATTCAATTTTCTAACAAGCAATTGCTAGACAGGGAAATAAAAATATTACGTTCTTTCGACAAAGTAAATTACAAGATCTTCATTATAAAATAATTGAAGATATTTTCGAGGAACACCCTGATTTCCACAATATCCAAATTAACACTGTGTCAAGCAAAACTGTCAGGAAACGGAAGTACTTTATCATTCCTTTACCTTTGGCCCCAGAATCTGTTAATGAAACTTTATTTTTTACACAATTTAAATATGAAAACGAATTTGGCCTCACGCAAACGTATCATGTAGAAAATAACTTAGACCTGCCAATATTAGAAATGTTATCATTCCTCTTTGCAGAAAAAAAAATTAAATTAGTAATTTGCTAAATTATTGTACAAGTCCTTGATGAAGATCAAATTCCAATCACATTACATCAAAATCACTCAGGTAAAAATAATTTACATCGCGGTATAAATGAAACGATTAGAAGAATAAAAGAAAAATACAATTGGAACAGATTAACTGGACATCGAAAACTTTATAAAAAATTGTGAAACCTCTCAAAAATCAAAAGTTTGTCGTTAGAATCTTAGCAATCCATTAGTAATTACGGAAACTCCGAGAACGCCGTTCGAAAGAATTAATATTGATATATTGAAATCACGCCCTTACCATCCGCGACGAATTAACAAAAATTACGAAAGCTTACGCAATTCCAGAAAAAAAACAGCTAAATCCGTTGTTAATGTTTTGCTATTATATTTCCAACGCTATAGTACACCTTTAAGGATACATTGTGATTATGGTCATGAATTCGACAATAGTTTATTAGGAGATCTTTGTACGTTATATAACACAAGATTAACATTTTTCGAGTGTAGGACCCCCACAGTCAAACGGCTCATTGGAACGATTTCATACAACTTTAGCAGAAATGATACGAGTTCACAAAACCGAAAATCAGACCGAACATCCGTTTACCATTTTGCCATCTGCAGTAATTTGTTACAATAATTCGACAAATAAATCGCATGGTTTTACTCCATACGAATTAGTCTTTGGTCACACATTAAATCGACCTCCCGAAACTTTGTACAACCAAAAAGAATTAATAACTAAATAGGTCCGAGATTTAAATAATAGAATATCGCATTATTACAAAATAGCGCGTAGCCGTATTCGGAAAACTAAAGAAAAGCTAAAATCTGTTTTGATAAACAAGTTCCTGAAAATCGTTATCAATATAATATCGGCGATTAAGTATATGTAAAAGAGTCACAAATTAAAGATAAATTGCAGAATAAATTTAACGGCCCATTAGAAATAACCGAGATTTTTTCAAAATTCAACAATCTTGCATAACCCTAATACTAACCAAACAACTAAAGTAAATTTCGACAGTATGAAATCCTATTCTGAAAATTAACATTGGTTTCAGGTTAGTCATGCTGCTCGAATCAGCTACATTGGCAGTCTCCCAATATAAAATCGTACCCATAAATAATACTATAGGAATTTACTATCATGAAACATCAGACATAGTAGTGACAAACGATAAATGGACATTATTGGTACACAAAAACATTTCTTCCTTAAAACGAGTTTTTGACAAAAATGACAAGATTTTAGATACCATCATAAACACCCTCAATCCTGCTATTCATAATATGAACACTTTCCTAAGCGAAGTTAAAACTCACCTTAGTCTTTTAACACAAATTTCCAAACGTATATAATCAAAATTTAACGAAGTTCATCTTGATACAAAACGCTACAAACGTGGAATTTTAAACGGTACAGGTACAATTTTTAAATCAATTTCAGGAAACTTAGACGTCGAAGATGGTGAATATTACTCTAACTGCATCAATAAATTAAATAGAGACGAACGCGTATTAGAAAACTTGAAAACCAAATTTTAGTAACAACGTCAGTTATTAGAAACTTCAACTCGACCATTCAGAAATTACAGATTGACGAAGAAACATTTAACGATGATATCAAAGAAATTGAGGATGCTTAATACCGCAACATGATATACAAATTGTTAGAAATTTGTGAACAATTAATGTCTAGTTATTTGTACATTGAAAACGTACTGAACGACATTCTGTATTCAATAACATTTGCACGTTTAAAAATTATTCATACTTCTATCATTATTCCAGATCAGTTGATAAATTCATTACAGGAAATTTCACAAAATTTGCAGAAAAAAATAGTTTGCCACTTCCGATAAAATTATCAAAAGTTGCTCAATACTTGGATATTATAGAGCTCAGAGCGTTTCAAACTGATTCTAGTTTAAATTTTATTTTAAACATACCATTGGTATGTTTAAAACCCTATACAGCCTATCAATTATATCCCATTCCGATCTTGGATAGTAGAACTGGGTTGCACCATATCTTGCAAGTCTCTCAAAATTATATTGCGAGAGATGATGATTCTTTGATGTTCATACCCATTCCGGACTTGAAAGAATGTCGACAACTTAACATTGGAACCAAATTATGTTTAAACTTGTTCGCCTACCCGATAGAGAACACTGCCATCTGCGAAGTTAGGTTTTTCAAAAATCTTAGGGTCCTACCTGAAAACTGACAAACCTCTTTCATTATAAGTCAAGGTCACAATATCCAAAAACTTTAGGAAAACGCCTGGTTAGTCATCAATGCAGGACCCCTGCACATTACCATCAACTGTCCAAAGAAAAAATTCAAAAACTGAAATCATTACCAAAAACTCCATTATAAAATTACAACCCAATTGTTACGCTTTTGTTGGTATAACCAAAATTCAAGCAAGTTCAAACGAAGTATTAAATGTTAAGAATAACACCCATCCTATTCAAATCCCATACGAGTGCTGTAACGAACATCCATACAAAATTCAGTTACCAAAATTAGAGCCACTGAAATTAAGCAATTTAAACACAGAAGATATCAAGATTGCCAAGCATAAATTGGATCAATACTCAACGGATTTGGGCGACCTAATCAACGAACAGTTATTTCCAAACACATCTCCTGGTTCACATGTTTCATAATCACACTAATTTTTGGATTACTATTCCTCTATGTATTTTGTAAGTGAAAACAAAAATAAGACGCAGATTAGCCATCAACACAACTACATCACATCCACCTCCACCGGGACCTAGTAAAATCTTTAGGAGTTTCACTAACATACTCCCTGCAAGAGAACGACCTCAGATTCGTGAAGAAGAGGAAAATGAAGCAATAGAACTCTCCTAAAAAGACTTTTGTGTATTCTGTGCCTTATTGTGGACCTCAATAATTCATTGTAAATCTTATTCACTTCAGTGAATTTTAGTTCATTTGTAAAAATACTTTAATCATTTATTTTATAACTTTTAGTACTGTGTACTAACGTTTTGCATTTTTACTTTCTATATTTAATTTCTATCACGTTTTATATAGTTTTACATTCTCAGAATGCACATTTTTTACATATTGCTATTTTTGCACCTTTACACTTATAACCTACCTTTATATTTTGTATTTCAAATGTTTAGTTTTAATTTTCATTTGATTAATATTTTACATTTTTATATTTCATGCTTTCCATACCATGTTTTTCATTTTGCAAAAGTTGTTGCATAAACACCAACTTTTTTAATAAGGGGAAGTTGCTATATAAAATCTACGCTGTATATTAATTTATACACGACTTTGGCTTCACTTCATAATATCGTAGAGTATCATATTACAGCTACATTGCAAATAACAAATTCTTTTTTAGAATTACAAATTGTCTATTCAGCACTTGCTTTGTTCCAAGTCTGAGAAACGCTTATCTAGCATAACTAGAAAGCTTATAAATTTAGCAGCATAACCTTTGTGAACTCAGTTTTATACTCATTATGTTCCTATAAACATTTTATATTCAATAATCCATTTATTTCCTCAGAGTCAACGTTGACTCTTAATTAATAAACATTTTTTAAAAACTCATCTATGAAAATAAAAATACAAGATACATATATATATATATATATATATATATATATATATATATATATATATATATATATATATATATATATATATATATATGTTAAATTCGTTTTCCGGGTATACTCCCGCGTAGGTGATAGGCCCCGAGAGGGACCGTGGTTGTCTGAACGACGTTTCGGCAGAATCTCATCTGCCATCTTCAGGTTCTAACAGATAACTGCTTACTGCGGCTTCTGGTAACTCGAACTGAAAAAATTTTTTTTCAGTTCGGAGGTTACCAGAAGCCGCAGTACTTTGGGTCATCTGTAAGAACCTGAGGATGGCAGATGAGATTCCTGCCGGAAACGTCGTTCAGACAACCACGGTCCCCCGGGGCCTATCACCCTCCGCGGATATACCCCGAAAACGAATTTAACATTCACCACCCGCGAAAACCTGAAAAACATATATATATATATATATATATATATATATATATATATATATATATATATATATATATATATATATATATATATATATATATATATATATATATATATATATATATATATATATATATATATATATATATATATATATATATATATATATATATGTTGACATGATATCTGCGACCCCCAAGGTAATTAATAAAGGTTTCAATCATTAAACTAAGGACTCTTGCGATTTATTAATATTTGGTGGCCTGAATTTGTGTTTTAAAGTTAATGAATGGTACTAACTACATAGATATTGAATAAAATGGGGTTTCGATCTTAGTTAACAAACATTATGCAGCCAGTAAGGGCATATTTAAGATATAACGATAAGGCAGAATGAGAAATATCAAATTGACACATATTTTAAGTAGGTAAATCAAATTTGTAGTAGTAATAATAGAAGAGTTTTAGATTTAAGTAATAGGTATTAGGTATATGAAGAGTAAAAAGGACCAAGACACACGTGAAAGGACCATAGTGAGTGTGAAAGTGCCAAAACTTCTTATATAGTTGTTAGTTGCTAGGCAATGATGTCTAAACGTTATATTTAGAATTAAGATAGAATTTTAAAAAATAAAATGAGTTAGCGAATTTTGAAGGAAAGAAAAGTCAGAAAAAATATATGACAGGAAAGGAGGAAGTAAAGAGTTTTTTTTTTTGAAAGAAGTTGAACGTAGAGCTGTTGAGTATAAATAATAAAATACGATTTACAGAAAAGGAGAAAGCTGGACATTATTTGATTGGAGAAAACAAAAATTGAAGACAGGAATTTATGGTTTTGCCTGGGTGTTGGAAATTATCCAAGTGTACGAAATACTAGAAAGAAAAGGGGCCCCCAACGGTAGTATTTTTTAGTTAAGATTTTAAATTGTTTTGTGTCATATGACAGACATTTGATTGATATTGAGAACTCTATTAATTTCAACTTTATTTATCTGAGCTCAGACATAGATTTAGTTAAATAATTCAAAATTACAACGTGAATTCATTTTTGTATCAAATTGTTTTGTTATTATTAGTGGTGGGTTTTATTTTGTAATATAGTATTTATATGTGTTAATTTGAAAAAGCAGAATCATTATATGTGTTAATTTGATACCTTTGCCTCATTATATATAAAAAAGAGATACCTTAAAATTTAACAGTGCTTTGGCTCCTAGAACGGCTCCCCTTTGTTGACGAGTCTCAGCTCATATATAAGTCATAGAAGTAAGTATCGTAATCCAAGCAGTCTCCGCTTGGTGGCGCCCAAAATAAACTCCCATTTGTTATCATTACAATATATATATATATATATATATATATATATATATATATATATATATATATATATATATATATATATATATATATATATATATATATATATATATATATATATATATATATATATATATATATATATATATATATATATATATATATATATATATATATATATATATATATATATATATATATATATATATATATATATATATATATATATATATATATATATATATATATATATATATATATATATATATATATATATATATATATATATATATATATATATATATATATATATATATATATATTATTTTTCGGGTTTTCGCGGGTGGTGAATGTTAAATTCGTTTTCCGGGTATACTCCCGCGTAGGTGTAGGCCCCGACGACGGGACCGTTAAAGTTATCGGGAACCGACGGTGTCGGCGGGTCTCATCGGCCATCTTCAGGTTCTAACCGATAACTGCTTACTGGTTTTCCGGTTACTCGAACTGAAATTTCAGTTCGAGTAACCGAAGCCCAGTAAGCAGTTATCGGTTAGCCCGCCGAGGGCGGATGAGTTCTGCCGAACGTCGTTCCAGACAACCACGGTCCCCCTCGGGGCCTATCCCCCCGCGGAGTATACCCGAAGACGAATTTAACAGATATATATACATATATATATATATATATATATATATATATATATATATATATATATATATATATATATATATATATATATATATATATATATATATATATATATATATATATATATATATATATATATATATATATTGTAATGATAACAAAATGGGAGTTTACTTTGGGCGCCACCAAGCGGAGACTGCTTGGATTACGATACCTACTTCTATGACTTATATATGAGCTAGGACTCGTCAACAAAGGGAGCCGGTTCTAGGAGCCAAAGCACTGTTAAATTTTAAGGTATCTCTTTTATATAATGAGGCAAAGGTATCAAATTAAGACATATAATGATATAATGTATATATATACATATATATATATATATATATATACATATATATATATATATATATATATATATATATATATATATATATATATATATATATATATATATATATATATATATATATATATATATATATATATATATATATATATATATATATATATTGTTTTTCAGGTTTTTCGCGGGTGGTGAATGTTAAATTCGTTTTCCGGGTATACTCCCGCGTAGGTGATAGGCCCCGAGAGGGGACCGTGGTTGTCTGAACGACGTTTCGGCAGAATCATCTGCCATCTTCAGGTTCTAACCGATAACTGCTTACTGCGGCTTCTGGTTACTCGAACTGAAATTTCAGTTCAACTTCTTTCAAAAAAAACTCTTTACTTCCTCCTTTCCTGTCATATATTTTTCTGACTTTTCTTTCCTTCAAAATTCGCCAACTCGTTTTATTTTTTAAAATTCTATCTTAATTCTAAATATAACGTTCAGACATCATTGCCTAGCAACTAACAACTATATAAGAAGTTTTGGCACTTTCACACTCACTATGGTCCTTTCACGTGTGTCTTGGTCCTTTTTACTCTTCATATACCTAATACCTATTACTTAAATCTAAAACTCTTCTATTATTACTACTACAAATTTGATTTACCTACTTAATATGTGTCAATTTGATATTTCTCATTCTGCCTTATCGTTATATCTTAAATATGCCCTTACTGGCTGCATAATGTTTGTTAACTAAGATCGAAACCCCATTTTATTCAATATCTATGTAGGTAGTACCATTCATTAACTTTCACCAAAACACAAATTCAGGCCACCAAATATTAATAAATCGCAAGAGTCCTTAGTTTAATGATTGAAACCTTTATTAATTACCTTGGGGGTCGCAGATATCATGTCATATTCTCCCCTGGATTAATATAGTTTTTATCCTTGGATAAAGACTTATTCATCCTTACGATGACATGCCATTTGTATTACATATTCATGGTCATTGCTCTCTGTTAAGTACGGGTAAATTAGACTTATGTGGAACTTTCCCCGTATCCTATCATTATCTAAATGCATGAGTTCATAATTATTCTCATTTAAAACCCTGCTTATCTCATATGGTCCCTCGTATGGATATAACAATTTATCACATGTGAATTCATTTTTGTATCAAATTGTTTTGTTATTATTAGTGGTGGGTTTTATTTGTAATATAGTATTTATATGTGTTAATTTGAAAAAAGCAGAATCATTATATGTGTTAATTTGATACCTTTGCCTCATTATATAAAAAAGAGATACCTTAAAATTTAACAGTGCTTTGGCTCCTAGAACCGGCTCCCTTTGTTGACGAGTCTCAGCTCATATATAAGTCATAGAAGTAAGTATCGTAATCCAAGCAGTCTCCGCTTGGTGGCGCCCAAAATAAACTCCCATTTTGTTATCATTACAAATATATATAATATATATATATATATATATATATATATATATATATATATATATATATATATATATATATATATATATATATATATATATATATATATATATATATATATATGTATATATACATATATATATATATATATATATATATACAGTATGTCCGCGGATGGGGTTTACAATAGGTGTAATGGCTGAAATTTTTAACTTTTCGAGAAAATGTTATTCTTTATAAAAGTTTTTGCTTGCCTAAAAAATACTAGTGACGTCGACAAAAATTTTTTTTTTTAAACGGGGCGATCAAAAATTACAAAAATTTAAAATTCCGTAAGAGTAAAGTGGTTCTATTTTTTATTTTGGAACAAAATGTGAAATAAAGAAGTTGCTTCTAATTATATGGTCTGTCCAAATCCAAAATTTTATTTGAATATTGCAATGTTTCCAAAATTAGTGAATTTTTTAGTAAAATTTTATTTTAGGAACATCCTGTATAATTTCTGTAATGTTCTTTTTGCTTGTTAGGTGCGTTGTTACCTAGATACGTCTACATATCATGACATATCTGCATTAAAAAATAATTTTTAAAATGTTAACTGTCGAGCAAAGAATTTTTTTAGTACAGTGTTATGGAGACGGTAAAAGTTCATACCGTTACGTTATCCAAAAATTTAGTCAGAGATTTCCCAATGTGTACGTTTCGAGAATGGCAGTTCATAAATTGGTCAAAAAATTTAAAAAAACTGGTTCAGTGCTTGACGCAAAGAAAGAGAAGAAAAATATGATCAAAATGATGCCGCCACATTATTAGTGTTGGCATCTATTGCTGAAAATCCCAAAATTTCGTTGAGAAATCGAGCCCGGCATTTGGAGGTGGTTAAAAAAAGTTGCATCCAAAAAATTTTGAAAGAAAATAAAATATTTCCATACAAACCACATTTTAACCATACCTTAGAAGAAGGGGATGAAGCAAAACGACTAGATTTCTGTATATGGGTAGGAAATGAAATTTTAAGCGGCAACACGAATTTTTATAAATTTATTATGTTCTCCGACGAGTCGACTTTTTCAACAAATGAGACTGTAGCTTCACAACATGTAAGGTATTGGAGTGAGACCAACCCCGAATTTAGAATTTCTACCGGAAGGCAATATTTAAAAAAAGTAAATGTTTGGTGCGCTATTTCGTATCATGGCATAATAGGGCCTTACTTTTTGAAAATACGTGTAATAGTAACTTTTATTTACATATGCTTAATACATTCTTTTTTGACCAGTTAGAAGCCTTGCCGTTGGAATATCGTAATAGAATGTATTTTCAGCAGGATGGATGTCCAGCACATCATGCCTGCGTCGTACGTAATTGGCTTAATAGCAAATTTGGGCAAAGGTGGATTGGACGAGGCGGTCCAGTTTTGTGGCCCCAAGAAGTCCAGATTTGACAATTACGGATACATTTCTCTGGGGGCGTTTAAAACAAATTACCTACCGACAACCCATAGACAACGACGTTGAAATTCTAAAGCAGCGCATTTCGGCAGCTGTGCAATCAATTTCCATTGAGGAAGTTAGAAGTAGTTTTCACAACATTCGAAAACGAATGGAAACATGCGTTCAATTTAGTGGAGGAATTTTTGAATTGTGATATTTAATAAAGTCAGAAACTTCAAATATGTATGCACTTTTATAAAATCAAAATTGTTTATCAGGTATTTATTCTCCTTGTTCGAATGCAATTAGCTAAATAAGAATTTGACAAAAGCCGACTAGTATTTTACTAAAAATTCACTAATTTTCGAAACATTGCAATATTCAAATGAAATTTTGAATTTGGACAGACCATATAATTAGAAACAGCTTTTATTTCACATTTTGTTCCAAAATAAAAATAGAACAAGTTTACTCTTACGGAATTTTAGTTTTTGTAATTTTTTGTACACCCCGTATAAAAAATATAATTTTTGTCGACGTCACTAGTATTTTTTAGCAAGCAAAAACTTTTATAAAGAATAACATTTTCTCGAAAAGGTTAAAAATTTCAGCCATTACACCTATGTAAACCCCATCCGCGGATATACTGTATATATATATATATATATATACATATATATATATATATATACATATATATATATATATATATATATATATCATATATATATATATATATATATATATATATATATATATATATATATATATATATATATATATATATATATATATATATATATATATATATATATATATACATATATATATATATATATATATATATACATATATATATATATATATATATATATATATATATATATATATATATATATATATATATCATATATATATATATATATATATATATATATATATATATATATATATATATATATATATATATATATATATATATATATATATATATATATATATATATATATATATATATATATATATATATAATGTTTTATTTATGCACATAATTATATCTGTACATCTTTTAATATGTTATCTAACTGACGTTCATATCATCTATGAAATAATTGACTTTATTATTTATATATTTTTATTGACTTACCACATGTACATGTTATGTATCAAGGAATTATTATTATTATTATTATTATTGTTATTATTATTTTGCTATTATAGTAGTAACCACCATTGTATTTTTGAGGCATTATGGCATAGTTCATAGAGTCACCAGATGCACTATACACAGAAAGTTAAGGATATTGGAAAAATCACACTTGAAATCATCCATGGTTATGCTTCTGCATAGTTTTTAGATGTCCGGAATAAAAAAGTTGTCTCTTTTTTAACGCATTTTGTTTTTTTAATTTTTGGAATAGATACAATTAATTCTCATTCTGTAGTTAATTGCGTTCAAGTGTATTTGAAATGTATTCTGTGGAATTTTTGAACAAATATGGAAACAAGACATCATTTATCACAACCTGACGCCAATAGAGCCATTGGTTTGCTTCAAGTTGGCTTTGAATTAGGAGTAAGCTAAAGCGTCATTAACATACTTTGGAGTAGGTTTTTGAAACTGATTCTCTACAAGAATGACCCATAAATGGTCGACCTCGGCCTACATCACGACAAAATCGTTGTCCTCGACTTACAATAAGAAGGAATCCTAAATTTTACATTTTTCAAGTAAAGAAGCACCTTACGTGTTGCACATAGGGGTTACAGTAAGTGTCCAAGTACGCAATATATTTAGGAAGTTTGGCCTGTCCAGTCATTCTTCATATCGTGCTCCTCGGTTGAGTCCAGCTAACCATGCAGCTCATTTATGGTGGGATCATTAAAACTAGACATGGAATGGGGTTCAATTTTATTCAGCGATAAGTCTGGTTTCGGCTTGCACAGCGATAGCAAACTTTATGCGTTTAAAGCATTGGCGGCTTTTGCTATGGTTTGTATTTAATTTTTCGTAATAATAATAAACGAAATATATTCGATTTAATTGGTTATAATTTATAATATATAATATACCAAAAATACTGATCATTCGGGGCTGCCACCACCCGATGCCGTCGCTACAACTCCTGTTTACGTTAGACATCGGCGCTGGTTTTTACAGACAGCCTGCAAACCAATCAGTTTCATTGCAGTCCTACGCATTAACAAGCTCACAGCCTCTCCCTTCTCTATACGAGTCTATTTCATAAAGGTTCAACAGGTTGCAAATCAACTATAAACTTAGCTTAGTAGTATCTTTAGAGCTCAGGGATTTAACCAACTCAGTTTTTTTATATGTATACACATATGAACGGCATTTTTATTATCGTAAAAATAAATTCTGCAAAATTTAATAATGGAGCCAGTCTGCAGTTGATCTTCCACCGATAAAATTGAAATAAAAAGACTAGGAAAATCTACTCCGAATTTAAATATAAAACAGTCCGTTTCCAGTAAAAATCAAACCTTTAATAGAACATTTAATTCAGACATTTATAATAAACATACGTGGATTTGTGGTTGTAATGTGAAAAATATGCTTTTTGCCAAAAGAAAACTTATTGCTCAAACATATGATGGTACAGTAGTCATGGACGGATCATCAAACAGGGTGCAAGCACTCCAAGCAATTAATGTTGCTGTGTCTGAAAGTTAGTTAATAGTATTAAAAGATAAGTACTCTTGTGCAAAAATATATGTTTTTCTAGAAAATTCATAGTTGGTTACTTATGTAACTTAACTTATAATAACGGGTATCACTAAAAGTTGCAACCGCCACATTTCTCAGAACGAGCCGCCACTAGTTTGAAGGATTTCAGGGGGAGAGATACAGCCAAAGATTTATCCAACCCACAGTAGTTCTTAGAGGAGGCAGTGTTATGGCATGGGGAGAAATATATGTTGAAGGACGGACAGATTTATACATCTGCAAGAAAACCATAACAAATGTATGCCAATGATATTGTCGGTAATATTGTTACGACTTTTCAGGCTGCTATTGGCAACATTTTAATTTCTATTGATAATAATGCTCGCTCCCATCATACTCAGCAAGTATTCAACGTCCTTGATACACACGGAATTGATTACCACCGCATTCTCTTGACTTGATTCCCATTGAAAATATGTGGGATTTATTGCGTAAGACACTTCAAAATCATCAACCGGCTCCAGAGCAGATTAGGTAACCGTCAGATATTCTTCCTAATTTATGGGCATAAATTCCACAAGATGTGATCGACCACATCATCAGAAGAATGCTCAGAAGTAATGCATTTTGCGCATATGAAATGTGAGTAATAATTTTCCCACGGTCGTTTCTCGCGATGTGAAAAGTTAATAACTTTGAAACGAAGTCATGACAAATATGTTACGTGTCATAGCAGTTATAAAAAACATATTTACTGGTCACAATTTTTAGCATATTTATCAGATTGTATATAATAACTGTCAATCGATAGTCGTGGCATGACGGAAGCGAAAGTAGTGTGCCATGACGAAAAAAATTGTAGATAAAGAAATGAAATTAAGAAAAGTTTTTGTAACACAACGGAAAATGACGTGGTTGTTCTGCTAAATTAGGGATATAGGTATCAAAAAGGACAATAGGCCATTTTACCCTAATCTAACTACACCTACATTTTGAACTTTTCATGTAGTTATTAAGTTCAGTTTTGTTAAATGGAGTGTCAAAAGGAATATAATGGGACATTATTAACCCAAATAATTGAAATTTTCAGTTGGGATCATGTGGTGATTAAGTATGTATAATAAGGGTTCAAAATAATGAAACTTTTCATATTCATATCAGAATGAGGCACATAAATTTTCTGGAGCAAGATAGCTAATAACTTCTAGGTCACTAAGCTTAATTGAACAAAGCTATTTGGAAAATGTATAGAAAATCTAGTGCGATATATTTTTATACAAAAATGGGTAATGGTCTAGAGTTCACAGGATGAAGAAAAACATAAATCTTATTTGTTTCCGCAAATATACTCATGAGAGGACTTAGGTTTCATGCGTATATTTACCTATTATATCTGTAGGTACAGTCGGTGATGGATATTAAAAAATTGGATGTCTTGTCTCTTTTTAATTATGAATTTTATCATTATTAAAGCTGACCCGTTGAAATACATTCTAGCGAGCAAAGATAAAGGGCGGAAATATCGACTGCCCACGCATTGTAAAAAACGGGTTAACAGTGAATATCAAGTGTCGGCTTGATGGAGAAAAGGCAACCGTTTTTTGTTATCTATTTAAAACTAATTTGAAAAAAATATATTTATGCTTAAGACTATATTACTTTGATTTGTTCGCTACTGTTTAGTTGTATTTTTAAAATACATTTTTGAGATTTAGTTCTAGTTTGCGTGCTTTAGTTTTTGAAACAATCTTATATAATGATTTAATGATAAATAAAATATACAACAGATTATTGTTGCTATGACACGAAACAATTTGTTGCCCAAGTAAGTAAAGTTTATTTCAAACTTATTTGCTACATAAAAACCGTCGATTTCTTTGACGGTGGTAAAGATATCAAAAGAGCCGGTGTTTTTTATGTTGCAAATAAGTTTTAAATAAACTATATAGATTCATACTGAAGCTCAGGGCCGTGCCTACCATAAGGACCAGTGCGTGAAAAACACGCAGGCGGCAGAATCTAGGGGCGGAAAATTGACCAACGTTGATGATTGAAAAAATTAAACAATAAAACAGTAATAGAAGAAAATTCTCCCGCTTCCGCCCCTGTTAAAGCAATAACGTAGTAAGAAATCGAACTTTGCCCTGAGAAATAGCAAATTGCTAAATATATTCAGGGGTCCAGGGTTACCTGAAATACAGTAAAAGTGTCTCAGTCATGGAATAGAATCAAAGGCTTCGTTATTAATAATAAAACAGAAAAAGAATCAGCCCTGTAGGTCAATCAGTTCCATCATCTTTCATATCTATTTAGAGCAAAGAAAGTTCATCTTTTCCGTGCGCCCACACAGGAAAAATTTTCCCGTTTGTTAACTTTCTGCACCACAATAGCAATTAATTTAGTTATGAAATAAGCCTAATATTCAATAAAATAAAATAAATTCAATTATCATCACAGTATGTTGCATTCTGCATCAATAAATTGTTAAATTTTAGCATAAATATTATAATTGTTGTCAATATTTGTTTTTTTTCTTATGACATTACCTGCCATAAATAATAAATGAGGCAACTTTTTATGTGCGCACGGGAAAAGCTTAGTTTCTGAACTCGTAATGAAATATACTATTTTATTGTGGCTAGCGATGGAAATTACATTACATAAAATAATACATTTCTTGTGTTAATGAAAGTACGATACGTAATTAAATAAAATATTCATTTTGTTAACAAAATAATTCTAATAGTTTTAGTTTCATTATTTTTTATAATAAATACTGTTTTCACATTACCATTATCCTGTTCATTAGAGTAGTTCTCTCGATTATATACTTTTTTTATTAAAAAAAAAATACTTTACAGTTTTTTTCTAAATCTAATAAATGTTTGACATTTCTTGATTAATTCTGGACTCATTTTCTTCCCATTACTCCTATCGTTTAGAATATTGCTTTCGAAATATTTATTATTCAAAATAGAATTGGATAGTTAAAACCCCTATTATAAAAATAGATTTGAGTATAGTCCATTGCATAAAATAAGTCTGTAAATGAAACATTTCTATTACGTAATACATATTTTAAAATTCCAAGACGTACATTGCAAAAACATGTATTTTTAAGATATCGCATGTCGTTTTTTATAATTTTTAATAAAATTATTTTTGAGACAATTTAAAGGACTAAAACGGAATTAAAATTTTCAAATAATTTTATAATATAACGAATATCTCAAATCTCTTAAACAAAAAAAAAATATTGGATTACAATTTACTTTCGAATTAAAAATAAAAAAATGTTAAATATTTACCTAATAAAAACAGAGGCGTACATTTATTTAAACGAAAAGACCTACATGACCAAGTTGCATGCTACTGATAGCCCTAGATATTACTTAGAATAACTAACCAAAACAGATAATTTTTAATGCAACATTACTTGCAGCACATTTGATTCTGTTAACATTTATCTTATTGAAGATATCGCTAGAACTTGAAATTAAACATAAACGTTTTCACGAAAGCAAACAAGAATTTCTTAATTTATATTCATTATATGTATGTGTATGTAAGAATCATGTAACAGTGCGAGTTACCCTTATTTTTCGGAGTTGTACGACTAATCGCGTTCGGCAGACTAATTTAATTTTTAGTTGATAGCATATATCAAATAGAATACGATCATGTGATTTTTACTTATTTTTTAAATTGGAGAACTTTGGATATTTCTCTATGAAAATGACCAGCGAGAGATATTGTAATACTTTCGATTATGTAAATTTAAATGACTCCTAAAGTTCAAATTCATCGAGATTCTTTCAGACATATTCGAGATGTTATCCGTTGTAAAATTAATTAATGTATTAGTACCTTAATTTTTTTTAAAACAAGAATCTACGTTAAAATACGATTTTTTTGTTTCGAAAACGCATCGCTTTCGATAATTATCGTGATAAGCCAGTGGCAAAACCAGTGCGTTGTATAATTTTCTCTTTCAAATGAGTATCTTACAAATTCTCTTTATCATAAATTACTAACTTTAAAGGAAAGTGGATGAAATAAATTTAATATAAAAGGTTATCAACCTTCGTTCGATTTGAAAAAAACGACAAAAGTAAATCGATTTGACATTTGCCTGCAGTTATATAAAAAAAACTAAAGTATAAAATTCTGTTATAGAATCAAGTCAAAAAGGTAGTTTTCGCTGGCGGTTTTGAGTCTCGTGAAAGCGCTCATATTTATCAGAGCTGTCGCAAGTATTCTTCGAAAGTACTTGAAGTATAAGTATCAAGTATTCAATTATCAAAAAACTATCAAGTACAATTTTTCTTAAAACATACTTCAATTATCAAGTCATCTTGAAAATTACTTGATTTATTGCCAAGTAATTTACTTGCAGTAAAACAACAGTACTTGCAGTATGCTTTGTAATTTAAGTATATAGAATACTTAAAGTAGTGCTAAAGCGTGCTAAACAGTTGAAACAATGCCGAAAGCACAAATTATTCTCTGCCGAAAGGGTGGCGATAATTCTTCCTGGTTTTTAGTAGCAAAGATTGTTATGGTGTTAAACCATAATATCAACTAACCGAACTAAAAACATAAGAGGATAAAACGTAAGTTCCAAAATGTACGGTGCCCAAAATGTATGTTGTCAAAAACATCTAAAATAAATTAAGAACAAAAATTATTTAAGGTTAACCTTCAGACACGTCGTCGTCAATCTCACAAAGTGACGTAATTAAAAATTTATGGTTTTTGAGATATTACCACAGAAGCAATTTATTTTTACAGATTTACGTTTTGACAGAGTGGTGTAACTATATATGCTATACTTTTCTATTAATAGCAGCTTTAGTTAGTGGCGTATCTCAGAATGTGTAATTTCAGAATCTGACAAACAGACGTATCTCGAGTTATGACGTTTAGTTTGCCAATAAATCCGATTTACAAATCGAATACTTCTGTATTAATTAACAAATGAAATAATAGACAATTTTATCCAAAACTATTTCGACGTAAGCAAAAACCAAATGCGCTTTAACAAAAAGTCTATACTTCGGCAATATCAAATACTCTTTTAATTTCTTGACAGAAAACAAGGACTTTTCCGAAACTCCGGTTGTTTAAAGCCAACGAGGTTAACAAAAAATAATATGACTGACGTTGTAACCAACAAATCAACAACATTAAATATACTAGATATTTGGAATTTGGAAATTTCAAGCGAGTGGTAGTACGTTCACCAATTCAAGTTGGAGACTAATTTTTTGTGTACTGACTTTTAGGATGTAATATGTTTTTATATAATTACGATAATTATGGTATTTTAACGTAGTTTTTCATTTAAATAAATCGATTATGATACATTGATTAATTTTACATCGGACAACGTATCGAACATGTCATTTAAATTTACATAATCCAAAGCAGTACAATATTTCTCTCGGACCATCTTCATAGAGAAATATTATAAAAACTCCCTGGTTTAAAAATAAATAAAAAGAAAACATATGGTCGTATTCTATTTGATGTATACTATAAAATAAATATTAAATTAGCATGTCGAGTGCGATTAGTCAATCACTTATTTTCTGAATGACTTTTAGAAGGTAATTCATTCGCCTAATGGTAAAGATGTTATGAAAGATTTTTTTTCACATTTTCATACGCAAAAATGGAATAAAACAGTGAATACTAACTTGTTATATAAGATTAAATCGGGTCTCCAGACTCGGGTATAAGGGATCCGTATAACTTTAATTCCAGCAAAATCTGAGGCGTTCCATCTTAGATGGTGGTCGACCCATATCTGAGTAATCCAGCAATTTGTTGTTAAGATTTGATTCTTCTCATCCTAAAAGATAATTATACTTTGTAGCACACAATTAAAACCATTTATAGAGATTTAACTTAATTATTTTAATTAGAGCGGATTAAGACGGGGATTAAAAATGTATAAAATCGATATAATCGCAATTAGGACGAGTACAGCGCAGATATATAGGTATTAGCTATGTATATGTACGTATTTTCAACAGATGTGGAGATAATTCCAGGCACAAAAAACTCTAGATATATCAAATGGAAATATAGTGAATAATGATACATATCAACTCCTACTCGCTTTGGAAGATCTACTTTAAACTGTCGATTAAATTTATTTTCCTCAATTTATTACACACAAGGTATTTAGTCTACTGAGTGTTTTATGTGGCGTTATTATTTATTACTACAAAAAAAATGTAATATTAAAAATATCATATTATTATGTAATGCTTCGAGTTTGTTTCGTCTCCATCTTCAGGAAAATGAGAAGTAATAGATATTCACGATATTAATTTTTTCTTAAAATCCAACCAGATTCCCAAAATGGTTAAAATGAAGTGACATTATCAGATTTTGAGATTTAATTTTACATAGTTTGAAATTTATACTTTAGTGATTAATGTACTGGTCCAAATTCCGATTAATTCAGCGGCGTCGCAGCAAACGAACCTATATTATATATTAAGTACACGTGAAACAAACGGATATTTCATTGCACTAAATAAAGGATGATCGTACGTCAAAAATTAACCCCATTCGGAAAGCGATACTAAAAAAATGGGGATATTGTAAGAAACGAATATGGATAGCGGTAGAGGATGTGCAGGACGCAACAAGCAATTATGTGGAAAATATGATAGCACGATTCTGATGGCCGTCGCCTGCATTTTTACCAATACTAGTAAAAGAGTTGAAGCCGTAAATGCGAAAACTACACTGAATCTAGTTGGAACATCGCATCGTTGAATGCAATGGGTATTACTAATTCACAAGTAGTGTCAATGCTAGTGACTGATCCGCTAGCATTTAAATAATGTAGTATATATTTCGGTACCCATAACTATCGCATTGGTCAATTTCAGCTGATCCGACCAATAGTAAGCGGAATACCAAAATCACTACCAGAATGTTGAACGGTGCTGACGCGCAGATCGGAATATTCTAGTCGCTTCGTAATTTCATTTTAGTCTCGAGTAAAGTGCTCGGCGTTCAAATAAACTCATAAAAATAATCTGTGAGGGTTTCGTTGTTACAAGCTGAATTTTGCATAAAATGAATGCTTATTTCCTGACGTTTTTAAAACACAAGGCCATCAAAAATCGTCTAGTGCAAAAGGGCAAGGGTAGCGATTTCGGCACTTTCTTACTATTGGTTGGAAAAATTGCAACTGACCAGTAAGATAGCTGCGGGTGCCGAAATATATACCATAATATTTAAATGCAGTATATGCTTAAAGTTGGCCAGTTACTAAGCGGAGCTGTCTTTCCACACTTTTGTTTATTTATTTTTTTTATAACAAAGTCTTTGGATTTTGGCGTACTATTTGAGGTATCTGGTAATTTTTGCTAAAATCTGGTAATTTCATTCTTACATTCTGATAATCACACATTCACAATCTGGCAACACTGCAATAAACAATTTTGTGATCAACTGCTCTCGGGTTGCTCTTGTCTCATTTCCTTTATTATCGCGTCTGCCATTAGTGTGGTAAGTTAAACTGGCATTTCTCCTTAACTTGAAAATGTATATTTATGCAACTAAAGAAAAAGTGCAAATGATCAAGTGGTATTACGGCGATAATACTGCTGAGAGTGTTTTCAGGCGATTTATTTTTACGTTTGATAATTGTCCAGCCCAGACGGTTCAAACTGTATTAAATATTATTCATAAGTTTGAGTCTGTAGGATGTGCTACAAACTGCAGAAAATGTAGTCATTTAAATAACGAAGACGAGCTTAGAGTTTACTTAAGGGAAGATCGGGAATGTCTGTAATTTCGCCGAGGTAATAATGCACCTTGTTCGAGTAGACAAATCTCGCAAGAAGTTGGTGTAGAAGAGCGCACAGTGCGGAATATTCTGAATAGAAATAAGTACCACTGCTACAAAATTATGACTAGCCAAGAAATTTTTCCTGAAGACTGTACGAAACGAATGGATTTTTGTGAAACCATGATGGAAAAAGCTAATGAAAACGAAAATTTTACCCAAGAATATTTTATTCATTGATGAAACATCTTTTTCCATACATAGCCGGCATAATCCTTCTGTAGTTCGATATTGGTCAAGGGAAAATAAACATATCAGTGTGCCATTACGTACTCAGTATCCACAAAAAAGTAAATGTTTCGGCCGGTTTTAGGTGATCATGTCATTGTTCCTATTTTCATTGACGGTAACTTAAATGCCGACAAATATTTAAAAATCTTGCAGAATCAGATTATTCCGGTTGTTCAAGCTCTTGACGTCAACTTCGGGGATATTTGGTAACAGCAAGAGGGCTATTCTGCTTATAATGCAAGAAGGGTGCAAGAGTTTTTAAACAATCCTTTTTCCGATCGTCTTATAAGTGGAAGAGGCACAATAAAATGGACACCAAGATTCCCTGACTTAGCGCCTAATATTTTTTTTGTGGGGATAGGCAACCTCGCAAATTTATAGACAGGAATACGAGCGAGCGCGTGATGTACGTGCTAAAATTGTTGCCACCCTACAGAGTGTGATTCTTGATATGCTTGTAACAGGAACGAATTTTATCACCGATTAGGGCATTAGGCGATATTTTTGAGCCTCTTATAAAGTAAAATTTTTTAAATAAATTGTTTTTGTTTCATCTTTAATACGTTTTTTTAAAATCTCTTTCATTTCAGAATTTTTCATTTTTATTTTCCTTAGGATATTTGTAAATTTATTTTTATTTAACAGCAGATTGCCAGTTTACTTTCACGCCGTGGCCAAAAATTATTCAAAAATACCACTGAGTTTCTTTGATGCATTTTAAAAACGATATGCATCAAATAACGAGAAAACCCTCCGCTACTGACTGCGCATACCAATGGCCGTATTCGCACCTTCGTGGTTTATGAAAATTACCACAAGTGGCCTATTCTTTATCTCTGCCTTTGTTAGTCTTGTAGTTTTAGATAAAGAGAATATTTGCAAATCGCTAGAATTTTCGTAAACACCTAGTTTCTGTACAATAAACTGAGTGCGGAAAGAAGGGATACGATGAGGCGTGCCCTCGTTACTTCACAAGCACAACGTACAATGAGGCAACATCGATGCATAAGTTTCTTTCTGTCTCATGCATGACTTTGCTATTTTTATCCTTTATGCACATACTCAAAGTAGGCTTTCTAATTAAACTTAGTGTATGTAATATGTATGGTCCACGCCCTACATTTGGTAGCAGAGGAAATTAAAAAAAAAAATACATATGAGTAGACGCGCTAATTGCATATACAAAACTGATTTTTGTGTTTAGAAATTTTGTGGGCCTGTCTTAACATCCCACTGCCACCACAACCTATTTTAACACGTTGGGAGACATGGTTGGAGGCAGCTCTCCTATTATCACAAGTATATCAATGACGTAAAAACGTTTGTGCTTCAGTTAAATCTGGTGATTCACAAGCCATCTCTAAGGCTCGGCAATTATTTAACAAACATCGTTCAGTTGATAATTTACATTTTTTTTTTAATTTGCAAATATCACCTCCGTCGATGTTGAACGATCATTTTCGCGGTACACAAATGTGTTTACAACGAAAGAGGCGATTATCGGGAGAAAATATAGAAACTGTGTTGCTAATGTAAATGTTCTCACGGGTTCTCTCTGAGCCTTTGTCGCAACTGTGCAAAATAGTTGAAAGGTAAGCATTTTTCTAAACACTATGTAACACTATGTAACATTTACAATTGTCATATTAATCACTGCGATCAAATATATCCGCTGTAATCGAAAAATAAATGCATTGTCCGTTATTTATACGTAGGCAATCTCACATCTGACACCACTGAAGACTACGAAATCTGGGCCAGTCTGAAAATTAAAGAGAACCGCAACTAAATGCTTGTGCATTATGTTATTTGAAAAAAACAATGTACTTAATTATATGACACCCTAGATAAGTAGGTATTAGATCATTAAATATGGCGGCACTCGAGGAATTTTCCAAAGAGCCTTCCACAGCCCACTCCACTTACAACACCGCATTTTGCTCCACCAGTGGGTATATGCACCATTTTCCAAGTCGTACATTCCCTGCTAAACGTTTAGAATTAAAAAAAAAATGGTAGAAGCTTTAACTTTGTGATAATCAATCATAGAATAAAAAAAAACACTTTATATCATACACCTCTCTTTGATGTATTTAAGTTGTAAAATTTTCTTTATCTGAATTTTTGTTAATAATGTTTAAGTACCTAGTTATTATTGTTAAATGCTTAGATATCCGGGCACCCTAAGGTATAAAATTCATTAATCCCAATTGAATTTGTAAAATTTCCGTAATCTCAATTGTATTTTAAATAGGTACTTCGATAATCCGGTCAACTTTATTGGTCTAAAACTGCAAATATTCTTTTATATCTTCATTCACTTGTTATGAATCGTAAAGTGTCGAAACTGCAATAACGTTTAGTTACAATAAAAAACAGTAATAAAAACAAAGTAAAGTGTTTTATTCCAATATTATGATTGGAATTTATATTAAAAACAATGTAAATTATTTATTTCAACTAACCAGTTCATATTGGATATGAAATATCATAAAACAATCAGTATAAATTAAAGATTGTTCTTGTAGGTGCAGATTTATCAGAAAATCATGCAAGAAACATGATTGACAATATAAACTCTTTATTTTTTTATTCTATTCGCAAAAATGTACTTTTTTTACATTTTTTTTTTGTAGATAAGCAGGTACTAATCTTATTTAGGTATTGAGCAAAAAACCTTCCACACTTTTATTATTTAATATTATTATAACAGGAAATTATCTAGATGATATTTTACACTAGTTGTTGGCTGTTAAAGTAGAAATTATTTCTTCAATAAACAACAGAAAAAACTTTATTTCCTATTTTTTATTTCTAATCTAATTTACGACTTATGTAAAACCATTATTTTTAGCTTTTAACCTTGAAAAAGTCCAAAAACTCGGACGAAACGTAGGATAAATTTTTCATGTACCTGGCTGGAAGTCCTCTGGGAATTATCTAGTTTTTTATATGTGTATCGACGTTCCTTGATGACCATGCCTAATATTAATATATTAGGTAAAAGGAATTAATTTACACTTTAAAATACAAATTATTGTAGAATCTACTAAAATACTTGTTTATAATTATATTTGTGAGAAATTTAACATTCTCAATATTTGGTATATGGGTCATGCAGCTAATCGTAAGCTCTCTAAAAGCTCTAGTCAGATTTCCGTCTTACTTTAAAGAGTTCAGGTAAACAAGGACGGACGTAATTTGTAGGTTATTTTGAGGGACGTCTCGTAAATATTTAATATTTATCAAAAAGAAATACACTTAATCAACTGCAATTTTAAAATTTCACTGTTTAAGATGCAACTTTGAGTTTAAATTTTTTAAAATCCCTCAAAATTTGTTATTATATCACTTTGCAAGAACACTTCTATATGTTTAGTCTTTTTTCTTTCATAAAGTTTTCTTTGCCTTTCTCCTGAATTGTGACAATAAGTTGACAACGGTGGCAAAATATTGGGTTTTAATTTGAAAAGTATAAAAAACCGCACCATTTTTAAGTATTGCCCTGTTTAGTGCAAACTGACAGAATTAATCGTCTGTGTAAGTCTGAACACTTTTTATTACACTTTCATCAAAACTTTTGCAGCAAATTACTAAATTTTTCATAATGATATAATCTCTGTATGTAGTTCGAAGAAATTTCCTCAGAAAGAAATGAAAATGTTGTTTGAAGTTAATCATTCTTTAAAGTAGGTACTTCAATATAACTGGATCGTTTTTGAGTTAAACATGAAATCAAGTTATTATTACATCACAAACTAACTATTTCTCCTTTGTGATTATGTCATAGATTGAGCTGGAATGGAGTAGAGTGGAGTGAGCTGTGCCACCTCGAAGGTAGCGCATTACCAAACAGCAAGAAATAATGCAAAATACAATTAAGATAATGCTTTGTCATTAATTAAATAAATTTTCATTATTAAGAGCAGCTCTGCGGCATTTATTGAGGAGACGCCGCTGCCTCGTTGATTAGTTTTTGAACTATCTTCCAACTTCTATATATTATTTAGTATTTTCAATATCTTACATGTTTCTGGCTTAACAATCTGCATCTGTTTTTAGGAAATATGTTTAATTGCGCATTAAAGTATACAAACATGCATGCTGTTCCAATAAATGTTTAAATTGTTAGATGTTTTGAATAAATAATAATTACATTTGATTAACCCTAGAGATACTTCATGTACAGAACCTACGGAGTTTAATTAAATGTTTGAATTGAAATTTTTTATCTTTTTTTTAGCATTGCGTGAAAATTACTCACGCATATTTCGGGTTACAGTGATATTACATTTAGGGCCAGTACTTTCAGTCTCGGTTAACACTAACCGGGTGATAATATAGGAAAGTACCAACAACGTAGAACAACTAAAGAGGCATATGCTTAGCCGCCAGGGGCCACGACATCGGCCGGCCACTCAGGACGTCCTGGCGACCCCAGGAAACCCTAGGCTGCAGCTCTTGATCCTTAACTGGACCGGTTTACTTATTTTACATTTGTAAAGCCTGCTGGCTGTTTGTATTTTGTTACTATTTTGTACATATTTATATTGAATCGATTACTTAGTTTTAGTTTATTTATTTTAGGAATAGATTATTATGTTTGGTTTTCGATTTATTTATTTATGTATATATATTCTAACAATTTTTATTATAATGCCTCATATAAGTTGTTTTAAATTGGAATTGGATGATAATATGCGAGGAAACCTATATTATAACAATGAAAGAGAGAAAGAGAGACATTAGTATTAACCGAGACTGAAAGTACTTACCCTTAACCCTTAGAAGATTAAATATTCCCTACCTTCGATATCTTAAGGATAAGTAGGTAAGTATATATATAAATAAATTTTCCTTTTATGAAAATTTCAGATTTGTTAAAAATACCTATCTGTGGCATCTAATTTATCGGTTCTACTTACCACGTCAATGATGTGATGAAGAGAGACCCCAAATATGACACTTAGTGGCAATGAAGAGTTTTGAACGGGGCGCACAGCTGCATCGTAGTCTGCCATGAGGTAACGCATCAATCTGGCTTCATTTTCATCCCCTTGACATGTTCTTAGGCCTGTAAAATGAGAAATTCTTCATTAGTATCGAGTAAATGAATTTATTTACTGAGGAGGGTTTAAATTATACTGTTTAAGCACTTACTTATTTTATAGACATTTTAGTATCATTTGATTATTTCATTAAAATTATGTTTTAATAGGGTTTTATTAAATAGGAAACATCTATATCAACAGAAATTAATATAAAATGACATTGCCTAAAATATATTTTATTTCATTTCTTGCGCTGATAAATTTTAAATTGTAGGTACTTAATGCGTGAAAAATTCTTACATCATAAAGTTTCAAAATGTTATGATAATGTAATTTGTAATTACATTGATACTGTAAATATAAATTATACAGAACACACTTTTTCTTTACAATAAGTAAAATTGGCGACAATATTGTCTAGTATACTTGAAATTAATTTGGATTTTTTTTTTTTTGGTTATTTAAAGCTTCTTCCTCGATGATGGAATTTATTGTCCGCCGCGTCTTATTACCCTTATATAAATTAGAAGTATATTCTATGAAATATTTGACGGTTTGAGAAACGTTTGAGATGATCTAGGTTAACATCTTTATATTTAAACAAACATGTGTATTTTATTTTAACCGTCTTGTATTTGCAAGAATAATTGATCAAAGACATCTTCGGCAAAATATATCGTCGTCCAGATGGGGACCAACTTGTTTTTTTTGTCCATCCACCCATGATTGGTAGGATTTTGGACAGGTAGTAGTGGTTCATGAGCTGACGTTCAAATGCTAATTGCAAAACAGCTCTTTTTAGATGTTGGTCCAATGCATCACAGGAGTTATTTTTTCCGAATCTCTAGTTTTATGGCAAAAAACCCACATTCGAACGAGGTTAACATTACTGTCGTTAGTCATAGATTCCTTGGAGTATAGTTTTAAGATAAATTGCATCACCACTTCTCTCAACCTTTGTGATATATATGAAACGGGATGCTAGCAACAGTTGCAAATTCTTCCATGAGGTGAGGAATTTTTCTTTTTCATCTTGAAGCAAAAACGTTTATTCTTGAATTTGAGAAATGTGCTGTCTGATCCTGTAAGTGCATGGAAGAGGGCCATAAGCGCATGGAATAGGGTAATAACGATGCGGTTAAGTTGAGAGAAATCATTTTGTTTTTCTGTTTTCAAGAAAATTCTAATTTCGGCCTCTGGGTTTAAGTTCACAGAAATAATGTGATGGAAATTATTTACGAGTATTACAACAACATCTCCTGTGTCTCCTGTATGAACCACAGAAATTAGACAAAGCCGAAGCTGCATAGGTGAGTGTTACACTTATGAAAAATCAGGACACACAAGCATTCCCATCGACATTGCCACTGACGGTGGCGGAATTCGAACCCGCAGGAAGATGGAAAGATTATCTAGTCACACTTGCCACTTGCGTGCTCTAGTCAACTAATCAACTGAATCAGGTGGATAATATTGGAGGGCGTGAAGATGTACCAACACATTAGAGTCTGCTTTCTCATAATTGCATCGACCCAACACGAGTAAAAATTTTCAATAAATTAGACAAATTGGCGGATGCAACAGTTGTCATTTATTGCATGGCAGTTACCATCAAAACGTTTGACATTTGTAGCTAAAATATAAATAAGAAAAAGATGATTCTCATTATCATGAGGCTTTTGACACAAAATCTGTCGAAATCGGAGTATTCACTCAAAAGTTACAATATTTTGAAATTTTAACATTCCTATCACGATAGGAGCCAAATGCCCTCACTGACACCAGTGAGAGCTAATCGTTGTCCACTCGGAGAAAAAGTGGTACATAAGTATCCAGTTGCAAGGCAATTCCAAAAAGTAAACTTTTGGATTAAATTGAAATGACTAATGAATGAGTTGATCAATGCATCCCACTACATGTAGTTAATATTTATGTGTAATCTCAGAAAGGGTAATAAATATTTAGTAGTGTTCGTTATTAATACCAAATAGCAATTAATATTTGTATTGTACAATTTGACGCATACCTAAAAGTTTCAATTTTAGACATTCTATTTCCTTCCATGCATTTCTTATCAACCGTTTTAATTTAACTTTTATGCTGATTATTTTTAATTCGGTCTTGAAGCGAAAAATTATTTTATATTCACTGTTATTTCTTGTCCAAATTTTTTACAGTCTCGATGTAAAAGCATAAAGTGGAAATGCTAAGTTTGTTAATTAATTTTTTAATAGCATAATTTGTTTTCATTGTATTATTTAGCTTAATCGTCGTTCCTTTTGATTTTAATTGTACTTAAAAGAGAATTAATTTATAATAATTTAAAGTAAGCAGCACTGGAGTATGTAATGGACATCGAATACATGCTATTTAGTAATATTATAGTATGTGTATTGAATCATTAGACATGGGTCTATTAAACGGCAACCAGTTTTTTAGGATAATTTTCGTACTGACTCATATATCAGTATATAAATTGGAGGAGAAATAATCAGCTGGTATTTATGAAAATACTGGGATATCAATTCAATTATCCTTCTTGCGCAGGACAGGTTACGTAAGGGCACCTCGTCAGCTGAAAGAACTGCCAGCCGCAGTCCCATCGCGGCAAATACCAGCTGATGGGGAACATCCTTTAGAGTTCACCGATGTAGACTTAAGGACGAGGGTTAACCTTAACACCAGGGCTAAGCTAAAGCCACAAGACCTGGCTAGATGGACGCTGTCATCGTTCAGAAACTTCCAGAAGATGCCGACATCTGGTAAATCAACGGTGTCGTGTACAACGCCGCGAGGCAACTCGTCCCCCCGTGAGAGGTCAGCCAATCAGGGGGGTCGTGAAAGCCAAGCGGCGTGTACAAAAAATCGAGGGCAAGATGTAGTCGGCCAGACAACACGCTTCTTGGATCCAGAGTGTGGTGGAATACAAGACGAGTGGTAGGGTTTCTACTCCCAGAATCTGGCACATAGCAGCCGGAGTAAGACGTCAACACCATAGTCTAAATCTGACAGTGATGCTTACCATCAAGCAGCACTGTCTAGATAGGATCCGAGCGCTCATGGCGATAAAGAAAACATTGAGGAGGCGGGTGAGGAGTATGAAACAAAACAATTTGTTCTGTACGAATCCTTCCTGACTCTTTCAAGAGTCACAGCGTGTTGTAGATAATCCACCGACTGTAGAAGATGTCAAAACCTTCTGGAAGGGAATCTACGAAACGACGCGTCCATTCAATAGCGACACATCAGCAATTGCACACTTCGAGGCTCTGTGCCACACACATCTTGAAAAATCAGAAGAAGTGTGCCCGGCAATCACTACGGAGGAAGTCCAACAAGCACTTGTTGGTACCAAGAACTTCGCTGCTCCGGGCCCAGACGGCATTAACAACTGGTGGTGGAAGAAATTTCCTTCCACTCACCGCTGTCTGGCGCGAGTTTTCAACCCATGGTTGAACGAGGGACAGAAGATTCCGGACTAGTTCGTCGAGGGACGTACTGTGCTTATCCACAAAAATGGGGATCTTTCCAACCCGAGGAATTATAGGCCGATCACGCCTTAAATCCTGCTATAAGATATTTACACGTATCTTGTATGCTAGGACACTGAGGTCTGTTGATCCGGTCTTCCAGCAGATACACAACAGCGTGGTGCCAAGAAGGGCATGGCAGGTTGCAAGGGCAGCCTGCTGATAGACAGGATTCTGTGCAATACAAGCAGAATCTATCGATGGCCTGGATTGATGACTGCAAGGCATTTGATACATCGCACGAGCTATTGTTGCACTTGCTCGAATGTCTTCCGGTACCAGCACCACTAGTGAGATGCATAGAACAGCTGCTGTCACTCTGAAAGACTCGCTTCACCATAACATCAGGTGCACAGCGGGTCACAACAGAGCAGGTGGCATTTAGGAGAGGGAGATTTCCAGGGTGACTCCCTGAGTCCTCTCCTCTTCTACATCTCACTGCTACCGTTGTCTGTTGGGCTCCGCCAAACCCGTGGATATCAATGTGGACCACCGAGGCATAAGGTCACCCATCTGTTTTATATGGATGAACTTAAACTTTATGCCTCCGGAGAGCGCGAACTGCAAGACGCTCTTAAGGTGGTCGAAGAATACACGCGGGCCATTGGTATGGAGTTCAGGTTGGACAAATGGGCAGTCGTCCACCTCAAGAGATGACTATGCGGGGAATTCCCTGAAGATGCGCAGTTCGCAGACGGAAGCATCCTAAGACATCTGGATGCCGGAGAGACCTATACATATCTGGGTGTGCAACAAAGACACATCCAGGATGTAACACAAATAAAGGATTATCTCCGCGGCAAGTACAGACACCGCCTTCGAAAGATTTGGTCTTTCGACCTTTCGGGGAAGAATAAGGTATCTGCAACTAATATGCTTGCCATTCCGGTTCTGCTCCACTCCTTCGGAGTAGTAAAATGGACGGCAGATGAGCTGCGCCAATTAGGCAGAGATACCCGCAAGATGATGAATATTCACAGAAGTATTCATCCTGGATCGTCCGTTCCTCGTGTGTACCTCCCACATCAACGGGCGGGGGGGCGAGGACTCTTGAGCATGGAGTGTACGCATGGCAGAGTAGTACTGAGTATGGCATGTAACATACTCAGAAGCTCAGATCCCCTCTTGCAGTCTGTAAAACATCACGAAACTGTAGGCGTGGCAGCAGGATTGTTTAAGGCAGCAAAAAGAGCCGCAGATGAACTCGGTGTTGCATTTGACATCAGGCGAGGAGGCCGACGAGGTGCTGATGTAGAGTCAGTCACTGAACTTCAGCCAAATCGTCTGAAAGCCCGAATCAGAGCTGCTGAACAGGAAAATCTGTTTCGGCAGCACGTCGATAAACCCTAGCATGGTGTCTTCTATAAGAACATAAAATCATTGGATTTATCGACCAGGCAGACATTCGCCTTTCTAAGGTCAGCCGAGTTAAGTCGGAGACCGAGGGATTCATTATGGCCTGCCAAGATGGTGTTATCAACACCTCGGTCTACCGTAGCCGCATGTGGCGTGTAGAGGTTCCTAACATCAATTGAAGGACCTGCCGTCAGGTGCCGGAATCTCTCATGCACATACTATCTGCATGCCCCATATACGCGATTTCAGCCTACATCCACCGACATAACGCGGCGTTACGAGTGCTATACTATCATCTAAGGTACTCGTACGGGGTAGACCAGACACCAGTGCTGCCTTACGTCCGCGGAGATATTGAGTCCACACGTTCCCGACGGTCAGGCTAATCCAAGCCAACAAGCCTGACATGGTCCTCTTCGACCACCAACTTAAGGTGATGTATGTCATCGAGTTCTCGACACCTGTGGAGAAAAACATCACCTTGAAGGAGGAGAAGAAACGGAACAAATATCGAGATCTCCGGTACGAGCTTCAAGTGCTGTACCCAGGCTACTCGGTAAAAATGGTTGTCCTAATAATCGGTGTACTCGGAGGGATAAAGCCTACGCTACTCTCGGAACTGAAGATCGTACCGGCCTGCCAAAAATCAGCCGAGTGGCTGGCAGGCCAAATGCAGAAGGCGATCATTCTGGGTTCTCTCCGTCTGCTTAGGGCAGATGATTCTAGTATCTACAGTCTCTAACACTGCAGGATGTGGGGAGTGGCTGTAGTTAATGCGCCAGCGCGACTCCCGTGAGGCGTCGGAGGCCACGGAAGGACTGTCCGGCATCGGATGATCCGAAAAATAAATAAATAAAATAATAATAATAGTAAAAACGGACCAAACGGTACAAGCTCCAAATGCTGTACCCAGGCTACTCAGTCAAAATGGTCATCCTAATAAATCGGTGTAATCGGAGGGATAAAGCCTACGCTTCTCTCGGAACTGATGATCATCATACCGGCCTGCCAAAAATCAGCCGAGTGGCTGGCAGTCCAAATGCAGAAGGCGGTTATTCTGGGTTTTCTCAGTCTGCTTAGGACACACGATTCTGGTATCTACAGTTACTAAGCCTGCGGGATATGGGGAGTGGCTGTAGTTAATGCACCGACGCGACTCCCGTGAGGCGTCGGAGGCCACGGGAGGACTGTCCTGCATCGGATAATCCGAAAAAAAATAGTAATAATAATATATGCAAGTATTATTAAATTTGACAAATGATAGAACTGGTGTAACAAAGTGATTTTTCCGTAATAAGACCCATGTGGGTCGCCCTTTCACTTTGGTACACCCTGTATCCTTTAACTTGTATTAATGTGTATTTCAAAAACTGCTTTGAACATAGGATTAATTTATGTCAAATACTTGGAAGAACACTTATTTCTTATGATAATTGTTTCAATCCGGTTTCTTTTTTTCAGGGTAACATTAGTTGTTTTATTATTGTGTTTATGTACACCAAGTAAGAGGAAAGAATATTTAGCTTAAGGTAATCCATTTGAGAGCTAAGAAATTTAGTTAATATAATTATCTTGACTACAGACAACCGTTATTTTGCATTCACTCGGTATATTTGAAAATACTCAAATGGATAGAATGATAGTACTAGAAAGAAAGGCATTTGTTAAAAACAAATCCAGTTAAGAAATGTAATAAGCAATTAATAATCGGCGACGTATTGAAAAGTTTATAAGGGAATTCGGTGGATTAATCGAAATGACAAATATTTAATTATTTTTAAACTTCTCTTTTGTTATGTTTTAATTTCATCATTTTGTAAAAAATTGTAAATATTGATTAATAATAATTTGTACCAATGTTAAAAAAAATAATAAATTCCTACTATTTAAGAAAAGTAATCTATCTTTTTCTCGGACACCTTGTATTTTAAAACAATGAAAATTGGTACAAGTATGTTTTAAGTGATCCTATAAAAGAATCTGTTGTCAGTTTTTTCTAAAAAAAAGTCCCTAATAGTACTTTTTGGATAAATATTTCATAATTAAAAAATTAAAAATTTTCTCGGTCAGCCTGTATTTTATTTAAAAGAATGAAAACCGGTACAGGTACGTTTGAGGTGATTCTAAAAATGAATCCGTCGTCAGTTTTTTTCTAAAAAAATTCCTAATGGTACTGTTTGCAATTTGAGCCCATAAAAGTGGTCGTAGTTGGCCATGATAACAGCCCAGAAAAAAAGTTACCTACTCGTTGAATGCGCATTTTGAATACCTACCTAACAAAAAAAAGTTTATCAAAATCGATCAAAAAATAAAGATTTTACAATGGTGGTCATTCTTTAAAGTGGACACACTGTAGAACTGTTGATACTTAAAAAATTATATAATATTAATTTTGTTCAATTCTTCTTTTAACATCGGTAACCACGTTGTACCAAAATCTACAGGGCAATGGAATAAACATTTTTCTTCTTTCAATAATATTATTGCCGATTCCTTAATTTTTCTTTTTTTGCTGTCCGCTTCTTTCATTAAAATTTTTTTCTGAATCTCATTCTATGTCCATTTTTCCAAGTATATTGGCAATTTTCGAATTTTCAATATCACCCTTTCTAATATAAATTTTATGCTCACCTAACCTTACACTATTTTTCGACAGGTAAATGTTAAAACAATGTTTTTCATTTTCATGATTGGATGATCTACAAAATCCACTCAGAACAACTAAATACTCCGATAGAAATAGAGGAAATTATATCATTTAACACATAGATAAAACTGATAAAAGGGATTTTATCCTTTAGAAACTCCTATACATTATAATTATATAAAATATTATTTACATTTAATTTTATGTAAAAGTATGTTAACTGTTACAGTTTAATAGTGCCAGTAACCACATAACGTTCTATGTACCACCATCTACGGCTTAATCTGTGATCTAATTAATTTTACTAAACAAATGTCCTCTTTTATGGATCTGACAGTGGCTATTAACTACTGAAATTTCTCAATTTTATTGTCTGTCTGGTTGTGAATATATTTTCTGGAGTGTAATTAAATATGTGAAAAATATGATAACTGAGTCTAAATGGGACTAGAGAATGAAAATATGCAAATGTTTCACTTGTCAGTTATGTATTCTTCACGTATATTTATATTGAGCCTCTTGTAAAACAAGGAGCATATCTATTTGTCGGTATTAGTAACAAGTAACATTACTGAATTCAGATCAGTATTTAAAAGAAAATAAGTTGAAGACGTAGCTAGCAGACGAAATATCAAATAAAAATTTCGTTAACAGCTAATAAAATGTAGTTAAAAGTGACAATGAAAAAAGTGCTTTCCGTTTTTTTGGTATATTTTAAAATAAAGCTGAGAAATAATAGAAACGAAATCCTTGGATACTTTGTACCAGGTTTTTGAATTTTTAATCCCTCTTATCTTAATATTTCGTGATGGTTATTTTTAAAACTGTAAGGATTGTTCCGAACTACCAGAAAATAATTACAATTAGTGCGTATCGTGTTTCCTAGATATAGAGCATAAACTTGTTTTTAAATATAACACTATACAGGGTGATTCATAAGAAATGGGTAATATTTTACCTGCCGATTCTATAGTGAAAAATATTATTTTTTTTGCTTAATAACTGGTGGTCAAATATTAATACTTACTGAGATACAGGGCGTTAAAGTTATAAAAATAATTCGGTAATGTTGTTATATTTCAGTTATTTTTCACACATAAACATAAAAGTCGGTATAATTAAGTTTTTTGACGTGAGAAAATCGAATAAGCTATCATTTTTTATGTATCGCACAGAGGGCGCTACGTAAGCTATCTTGGTTTAACAGAATCAGTCACAACTTTTTTGTACTTCGTTCATTTATAATCTCATTACAAATTTTTTATTTAACCATTATTACAATAAATATTTGACAAATAGTAAATAAATACATCTGTGTCAGTATGTTTCGCTTATTTCCATAGCATACTTTGTTAAACATTTTTAGCACCTACCCTTTAATTAATCAGGATGTTTGTTTTACTTTAACTAAGTACAAATTATGCATTTTGAGGAGGAAAGAGAGGATCACTGTAAAAATTAAAAAAAAAATTATGGGTGCGCAGGATTTTCTAAAATGTAAATACTCGATAAGGGTGCATTTTACGAAGATAAAACAAGTATCCCTTTTTTGTTTAAAAATAATGGTTAAAAAATGAGATTATAAATGAACGAAGTACAAAAAAGTTATGACAGATTCTGTTAAACCAAGATAGCTTACGTATGCGATACACCAAAAATGATAGCTTATTCGATTTGCTCACGTCAAAAAAACCTAATTGTACCGACTTTAATGTTCATGTGTGAAAAAATAACTGAAATATAACATTACTGAATTATTGTTATAACTTTAACACCCTGTATCTCAGTAAGTAATAAATTTGACCACCAGTTAATAAGCAAAAAAATTAATATTTTCCGTTATAGAATCGCCAGCTAAAATATTACCCATTCCTTATGAGTCACCCTGTATATATTTTTCTGTTCATTATACTTGTTTTCCTGATATCAAAAATGTGTACGTGTTGTAGGTTATCTCGTAAATTTTAAGAGATATCGTCATATCTTGCAATCGATTTAAAAAATAATGGGTAGGCATGATTTTTAGTAAACAACGATACAAGGGTAAGTATCATATATAAACACATGACACTGAAACGAAAAAAACGAGATGTTGCTGCGATGAAGTAGTTGAGTTGGAAATTTTATTGCAAATTCAAGGTAAGTTGTTTTGGGTAATATTTTATTTACTACTGTTGCTATTATATCATTATTATTAATTTTTCCAGAAAATCCTAACACGTCTCTCAGGAGAATTTCCAATTAGCTGAACTTATTACTGGGTGCATAATGTGCCAAAACAATATAATAATAGAAAACTTACAAAATATTACTGGTTTAAAAATTATCTAATGAATAAAAGGGGCAGAAATTTCATTTTTGCCAAGAGATCTTAAATCGAGGAAATCAATTTTTAAATAACATTATTTGGACAGACGAATCATTTTTTTCTTAATAGGATGTTATAACAGAAAAAAATATTCGAATCTGGGCAAGCGAAAATCCGCATGGTGCTCAACAAATAAAATCTCAAGGGAGACTAATAGTCAACGTTCAGTGCGCAATTATAAACAACAGGATTGTTGTGCTCATATTTCTTAATGGAGCTATGACTTCTGAGAGGTACCTATCTCAATTTATTAATAGATCAGCTAGTTGGCGACCAAGATAATTTAGTGTGGCAAAAGAAATTTCATAACAATTTCTCAATTATTTCCGAAGAAATATGGGAAAAACTGAAAATAAATTAAAATTTCTATCTCGAAAACTAAGCATTTTTAGCTATACGTTTATATGACAAATCCATTTTATTTTGACGCACGCTGTATATTCTGATCCCCACGATACCAGAGAACTGATATAGCAAAAGATAGGTGCGAAGATAAACATATTAAACACAGTAAAGTCAGATTATATATAAAGGGCAGGTACTGTCAGTCTCAGTTAACACTATCAGATGATAACATTCAAGGAAACCATTGTTGTAACAATGAGAGAGAGAGAGAGAGGGAGAGAGAGTATCAGTCGATTAGTGTTAACCGAGACTGAAAGTACCCGCCCTAAGGGCCAATTTTTCAATACCCTCTTAAATTTATTTGGTAGATAATATCCATGGATACAATTGTATCAATAATCGTTTCCATGGAACTTATCTATCAAATATATTTAATGAGAGATGGAAAGATTCTAAGTGTAATAAATCACCTATCAAAAAAGATATCGCTTATATATTGAGAAAAATGGAGACAACTTTGAAGTGTTTCCCTATAGTGTAGGTAATTAGATCTCATTGTGCAATTGTAGACTATAAAAACTGTTTAGACATAGTACTTTGATGAACTTTGCACTAGCATAGCGAAAATAAATAGTGGCAACGGAAGTGTAGGAGTAATTGTTCTATCGGAAACTTGGTCCATATCAGACGTAAATGAAGAAGACGTAAATTATAGAAGATTATAGATCCTATTATGAGGCAAACTACAAAAAGAACGACGGCGTTTTTATATTTATAGGGAACGATTTGTGTGCAGATATAAGAGTAGTAAAGCTTACCGAGGTAACAATTTTAGAACGTAAATTTACTTACAACAAAATAAAAGCTGTAGTTACAGGCAGACCTCCTCCCACAAATTTAAACTGGTTTATTGACGATATTAAGGATTACGTAAAATTCGTAAACGACAATAATATTACAATCCTAGTTGGCGACATAAATATAAATATTTAGGACTTAACCGACCCTTATGCCCTAAACTACATAAACATGTTGGAACAAAATGGTTTTCGCTCACAAATTAATGTACATACTAGGAAAAATGAGAATAGTGCCTATATCACTATATCAAAAAATCAATACGGATTTCAAAAGCATATCGGTACTGAGGAACCTCTTCAACTATTAGCAGATACCATACCAACTAACTTCGATTCAAAAAAGAACGTCTTAGCAAATTTTTTAGATTTACAAAAGGCGTTTGACACAGTATCTCATACAAAGCTATTAAATAAACTAAACATAATAGGCATCAGAGGAAAGTACATAGAACAGAACATGTATAAAATAACATCGCTTACAAACGGAGAACTAACAATTCCTTATCAAAAAATTTATAATTGTGAAATTCCCGAATGTTTAACGACAGCGAAAGACGATGAAGCATCAACAACAATATTAAATAACACGAAACAATCAATAACGCAAGACTTTTCTAAACCTCTAGAAGTTGATAGATTTGATAAAAAATGTATTCAAGTAATTAATCTAAATAATTTTGACGAATCTGATAAATCATATTTGGACTTATCAAATATACGTACTGACCATTTAAACCTGTAGGAAAAATTTAAAATTGAAAAGTTATGTAAAGAATACGCGGATGTATTTTACCAGGAAAACACTAAATTAACTTTTTCCAATCAAATTAAACATCAAATAAAAACGACCGACGAAATACCGGTGTATACAAAAACTTATCGCTACCCATTTATTCATAAACAAGAAGTCGAAAATCAAATGAAAAAATGCTGGCCCAAAACATAATTAGGAAAAGGCTTGCAATACCCAGACTTCACAAAACTTTCTAACTTAACAATCGATGCTAGCAATGTGGTAGTAGGCGCCGTGCTCTCGCAGGGCCTAATAGGAAAGGACCTACCGGTCGCGTACGCTTCTCGTACTCTGAACGATTTTGAGCAAAACTATAGCACCATAGAGAAAGTATTGCTCTCGATTGTCTGGGTCACCAAATACTTCAGACTCTACCTTTTTGGATAGAAATTTAACATTATTACTGACCACAAACCACTCCAGTGGTTATTTTCACTAAAAGGGCCAAATTCGAAATTGGTAAGATGACACTTTAAGTTGAAGAAATTTGACTACAATATAATGTATAAAAAAGGTAAATTAAACACCAATGCCGACGCGCTGTCCCGCATAGAATTACACACTATAGAAAGTAACGACATATTTCAGTATATTGACGAATTCAAGAAACAACTTGTTACAACCTCCAATCAATCCTCAAACTCACAAATCGATGATAATATTTTCACACAAGTGTTACCAGCGGAACAAAGGTCCGAAATTAATAATCCTGAAAACGATAGTACTGTATATACTAATGCTGAACATCATCCAATAGCAGAAATACCAATTGTGTAAACTTGTGAAATTACGGACAAAATCAAATAATCATTCATTCAGTTTTGCACACTCCAGCTAAGCCAAAACAAATAATATTGTTTGGAAAAAAGCAACGTTTTTTAAAAAATCATTTCGAACAAGATATAATCGACTTTTTCAAAAAATTTTGTAGCACCAAGAACTTTCTATCATTTATACTTTGAAAACCCTGATATCTATGAGCCTTTTTTGCGAAGTCATACGCAAAAACTTTAAATGGCCATTTTTAAAATTAATAAACTGTAAATTAAAATTAATTGACACCACAAACAAAGATGATATTCAGGAAATTACAAAATTATCATGAAAGTAAAAGTAACCACCGCGGCATAATCGAAACGGAACAACAAATCAGGAAACAATATTACTGGCCGGATTTAAGGAATTCAAATCGTTCGGTCAAATCATATTTAATAACAGTAGTTTAGTCCACCTGGGCTAGAGGTCGCCGCTCTCGGTACTTGCTTCGCAAATCGCTATCCGCCACAGAGACATCTATGATGTCGGTCGGATAGTAGCATTTGGACCATATGAGAAGTTTCACATACCTCTCACCACTATTCAAATGTTAGTAAAAATAAACCTATAAACTTAAAACCACAGAAAAAAATTTTTTTCGCGGGCCTGTGTTATTTACCACTTTTCTGTTACTATGAAAATTAATATAATTTATCTAAAAAGTAAAGTATTTACCTCTTTTCTTTTACTGGGGAAATTATTAGAATTTATTTAAAAAGTAAAGTATTTTTCTGCTTTTCTGGTATAATGGGGGGTAACAATGGAATAAATCATTATATTTTTGTTGCAACATTCATATTTTCTATTGTATTTGTTTTAAACATATTTCTTAGATTGTGCTTTAAAATTCAGTGTCTGGTATTTTTCCTTTGGGTAAAGGTATATAGGTATTTATTTTTAGGAAAATCCATAAAATTGCATAGTTAATATCGTAATTCTTAAGAGTGATCTGATTTTTTTTCTTACCTTAAATTCATTATTAAATTGAATTAATTAAACTAGAATTTATTACTTACAGATTGAGTAATTGCTTATCAATTATCTTTTCCGCTATTTTTCTCTTACTTAACAATATTTCTTATCAAGAAAAATAGTATAACTTTGTTGTATAACTCAAACCTTTTGGTTAGTTGTTATTATCTGTCGGTAATTTTCTCCTCTAGAAAATTAACCGAATTTTGATTATTTTTAACTAATTCTATTAGTTGAGTTCAGTTACTGTTTATATACGGTAAAGTAATTTTTTTCTTTTCCCTTATTGTATTTTTTGCTCAACCGTAACATCACCTATACATATTTTCTATATTTGTTGCTATAAATTTTGACTGGTAACTTTTCTTTTACGCACGAGACCGAGAACAAGGTTCAACCTTAAATCCCACCAGATAGAGTAATTAATTACTTGTTGGATCAGACCAGCAGTAGACGTTGTTCCCCTTGGAGTCTGCATCTCATCATTATCCTCACCAGAAGCTCGCCGAGCTATAGCTCGAGAAGGAACCAGGATAAGTTATAAACCAGGAGATCAAACTGGAGAAGTCAGAATAAATTTCTGTAAATGTTGGGGCAATTGCGGGATAAGGAAAAAATACAATTTTAATTTTTTTGTTCTGTTTCACAGTTTTGTTTGTATTGTTTGTTTTTGTTTCATATTATTCTTTTGGCCCATCAGGCAAATTTTAATAGAACTAAATTTTTGTTGTAAATAATTGTTCAATTTTCCATTTAATTTATACTTTTGTAATACCTATTACAGGTAAAATTTTTAATTGTAATATATTCTGTTTTTTTCTGGAAAATTCTCTCTTTTTAATTTTTCTAAGAGAGAAGGGTCTGTGTTCTCGCATTGTGCCAAAAAGTCACTGAAATAAATAAGTTTCTAGTTAACAGTTAACTATTGTAATTAATATTTTTATTAATAACATGGCGCCCACTTAACTTATCTTGTCTTTTAACTTGCTTCATACCGTATCAGAAATTAGTTACTGGAATCTACCAAGGTTCTAAATTTCACAATTTTTCTTTCTCAAAAATATTTATTAGAATAATTTATTTAAACTACAGTGTAATCTCTATTTCACATCTCGGTAATAAATAAAGCTAAATGCCTATTGATAATATTTATCAATATTTAACCACTGTTCTGACCTACGAACCCTCCGGAATTACTGAGCAACCGACAGGCAACATAAAAGTTAAATTAAAATATAGAAAGAAGTGAAATATAATAATAATTATAATAATTATTATTTTCTAATTTTTACAAAACTTATCACAGATAAGTTTAACATATATCTTTTTAAACAATTATTTTCCCGGCTATTTGCCAAAACGATAAAACTTGGATTACAAAAAAAGGTAATATGCACATTATGTTCAATATGACTGACTCAATAATGTTATTTTTAATTCCAACTATTCTGTTCAGTAAAACCAAAAATAAATAAAACAAAATGTAATAAACATTAATGGCTTCAGCCATACTGAACATAATGTGCATATTATCTTTTTTTATGTAATACTTATCTGTGATAAGTTTTTTTAAAAGTTAAAAAATAATAATTAGTAAAAAATTTTTAGCGTTAATATATTTCATTTCATCCTATATTTTAAACTTTTACTGAGAAGAGGATACCTAATTTGTTTTACATTATTCTAACCTACGGGGAATTTCCACTATACAATTTCAATTATCCTGTTCTCTGAAGCCATTCATGTTTATTAGTATTACATTAGGGTTTACTAAGTTTCATAGTTACTTTGGAGGCTTTCTAAAGTAATGTCCACACTTGTGCACTTTCCTCTTCAACATCGCTTTCAACATTCAATTCCGTTTTCAACATTGAGTAGTATCGCGCATGCTTTTATATTGAATACGTCAGACGCAAGCCTTTAACTGTCTACACCTGTGCCCCAGACAAAATAGTAATAACAGTGCCATGGATGTTGATGCTGCTATGTTAGCGGGTATAAGCGTTGCAATTTTAGTGTTGAGAAGAGTGAGAAAAAAGGCGTATACGTGAAAAATTTCGACGATCGGTATGGATGAAACATTATTTAAAGACCCGAAATTTTGGAATTATGAGGGAACTGACATTAAATGAAAACATCCTTTTTAAGAACTTTACTCGAATGTCTAGAAGAAACTTCTACATGCTTCTGGAAATAATTGAGCCAAAGATAGTAAAAAAAAATACTCGGTTCAGAGATGCAATACCAGCTGAAGTGAAATTAGCGATCACGCTTAGATATTTGGCTACCGGTGATTCTTTCATGTCCCTAATGTATTTATTTAGAGTATCAAAGCAATTCATTTCTTCAATGCTTCCTGAGGTTCTAAAAGCGATAATTGAAGCTCTGCAAGATTACGTTCAGGTAAGTGGTTTTTAGGCATTTTATAATAGTTATTAAATGATGACATTTTCCAAAAAATTATTTATTAAATATACAAACAGTGTTGTAGGTAAGTACATTAATTATTGTTCATATCAAGATCATAGAGTAAATATTGTTGAGGGTCCTGGTGAGCCGCATTTTCGTATCGAGGGGTGGGTGGTTGTGAATAATCAGAAGATGCAGGTGCCGAACTTTGTACTGAGGAAGCAGATGGCGAGCTGGAGAGGTAATTGACAGCATGTGATTGTACTGCACTGTTTTCATTTAAACATGAGGGAGTATTTATTTCTTCCATTTCTAACTCGAAAATGAAGTTCTGAATTCGGTTCTTGGCAATTGCCTGGTTACGTTTGTTCAGTTTCCTGATTTGGGATGCGATCATTTGGCCAAAAATAGTAAATTCATCTTTAGCACTTAATTCATTAGCAGCAACTTTAAGGAAGTGGAATGCTTCCTCTTCCTTCTTGTCATGTTCATCGCATTTTCTCTTTATATTTCTCTTAGTTCTTATTGCAGAAGAACGTTGAGACTGATTAGGTTGGGGTTCGTTAGTTTCAGGGGGGTTATCTTCAGCTTCAACATCCTGCAACAAAATCTTGCATTTGACTTTTTATCGTGCACAGATATTGTGAATTGTTAATGTATTAATTAATTACTAAATTATTAATTTCTTTTTTCACTTACCGAGTTATGAACAGCAATGGAAAGCAAGTGCAGATATGTTTGGCACACGCTGGAATTTTCCTCACTGCATTGGTGCAGTGAACGGGAAACACGTTATAATACAATGACCAGAAAATACACTAGAAGAATTTTACAATTACAAAGGGACCTACAGCATTGTATTGATGGCAATTGTAGATGCAGACTACAAGTTCATATATGTAAATGTTGGTTGCCAAAGGCGTATTTAAAAATACCGAATTCTATATAAAACTTCAAAACAAAAGCTTGAATTTGCCACAAGATGAAGTTCTACGTGGTCGAAAAAATACCGGTTCCTTACATTTTGGTTGCTGACGACGATTTTCCTTTAACAAGACATATTATGAAGCCATACGCAACAGACCTGAACCGAGGATCCCCGAAAAGGGTGTTTAATTACAGGCTGTCTAGAGCAAGGCGTATTGTGCAAAATGCTTTTGGATTGCTTGCTTCTGTATTCAGAGTGTTTCGAAAACCTATTGAAATTAAAGTTTAAAATACCGTAGTAGATATAGTGCTAGCTTGTGTATATCTGCATAATTTCCTCCGTTCGCAACCAGATTCAGCAAAGTATTATTCACCCCAAGGATGTTTTGATAATGAGGATGCCAGTACTGGAGAAATAATTCCGGGATCTTGGAGACAGGTAACTTCAAGTGATAGTGGTTTAAGACCTCTTCGATTAACTCTACGAAATTCATCAAGAATGGCAAAGGACATCCGCGAAGAGCTTATGAATTATTTTATGTCGCCTGAAGGTTCGATACCACATCAAAGCAAATACTTGTAAAAACAAGTTACATGACATAAGTAAATTATGTAGTGAACATTAATCAAAAAATGAAATAAATAAAAATTTTGTTTTTAAATTGTAATAAACTATAACATTTATAAATTATATTAGTAATTACGTCATTGCTTTCTTCACTTGTTCCATGAAGTTCAATATCCACTTGACTGTTATTCCCTTCATCACTCCTAATACTCTCTTGAGGTGTCAGAGACTCCTTGGTTTGCCTTGGTGTTACCGAATCCGAAATAAATAACATGGATTTATACGCGAACCAAGGGGAGTCATACTTGTCTTCTGCTCCTGCCCCGCTCTTTTCTCTGTTACTTTTTGATGTTCCTTAGAAAAATATGAACGTAGGCTTTTTATTTTGTTTTTCACACCCTTTACAGTCATGTTATATTTCCTTGCTAAAGCGGTGTAAGCATCATTCCTCTTCATTTTGTTTGTATAATCTTTATCTACAATGTACCATAAAGCACTACGTGACCTATAATCTTCAATAAATGATAGGGTTTGGTCTGACAACTTTCTGAATGAGACACAACAAATAATACAAAATGAAATTTTCCCAAAAAAAACTTTTATATTGCACGATAAATTGAACAGAAATCCACTGTTGCTGGAAGCACGTGCGTTATGGCATGTCACACTAAAACTGGGGCTGTTCAACAAATTTGAGGCGTGCGTTCATGCATGCGTCACGTGCGTTACATGTATGCGCTGTGACGCATGCGTCTAACGCACGTAAAGCGCACAAGTGTGGATATTGTCTAAGAGCCACATTGATAACGCAAAAATGCAGAAACACGTATGTCTAGTCTATAAGCTTAAAATGGTGTTAATTCTACATACTATTATTAAAATTATGTGGTTTAGCTCATTCGATCCGGAATGATGTCTAGATCCTTGTGCCAAATAATTAAATTAGCCCATAAAAAATTCCAAAAGTTATAAACAATTAAACACCTTCAAAAAATAGTGTTTGGTTTGTAGCTTATTGTTCGTAAATTATAAATATTTTCGAAATTTGAAAAAAAGATCCTTAAAGAGGAGGAAATTTAGTAAAAAAAAGTTCCAACTCCCGGAACTGTACCTCCATTATTTATAATTTTAATTTAACGCTGAAAATAGCCCTCCGCGCGCCATTGTTAGGTTGCGCGCACGGCCTCGAAAGTGAGTACGTCACTTAAAAAAATTTTTTTTAAGTACTTAAAGTTAATTGAAAAATCTAAAAAAATTATAGTATAATCTAAACACTTTAAAGAATTGATTCCCGTTGGAATTTTTCATAAAAACAAATTTTTCAATATGCTAGACGATTGTTAATTAACAAAATTTTTTCAAACTTCCTTCATCGTTCTAAACTAAAAAAAATGTTTAAATAATTGCCGTAAAATTATTTCGCTTCGTGGAGCTCTTCTTATATACATACAAAACAAGATTGCGTCATCAAAGTTTTAAAAATGTTAATACTTTGTTTATAATAATTTTTTTTAAGTTAACAAAAAAAAGAAAAAACACAATAATGTTGTAAAGAAAATTTTTTTCTTTATTTATTATTATATTTTCGTTTTTGTGTCAATAAAAGACATTTATTAATTGAAAAAAATAATTTTTTTCTCCATTTGTTTATAAAAATTTTATAAACAAATGGACTATTTTTATATTTTTAAAAAAAAATTTTTTTCTAATTTTATAGAGAATTGTCAATTATGATTTTTTGAAAAAAAAATTTTTTCTTAATAATTATTTTTAATTGTTTATAATCGTTTTTTCTATATATTTGTTGTTTAAATTATTAGTTAAGAAATTTTTTTTTTCTAAAAATCATAATTGACTTTTCTCTACAAAATAACAAAAAAAAATTTTTTTTTCATTAACAATTGCATTGTTTATTAACTTTACAATTTGTTATAAACAAATTCTCAACTTTGTTTTATTTTTTTTCTGAAAGTAATAATAATTACAAAAACGACCTCGTGCATTAAAATACCGAAAAAAAATTTCATTCTATTTTTTATGTAATTTTGAAAATATACGTGCTACAAAAATTGCAGCAGCTGATCCATTTGTTGACTTTAAAGCTAATATAACTTTTAAACTATTAAAGATACGACAATTAACATTCAGGTCATTTTTGTAGACAATGAAATTATCTTTCAGATAATGTCAGTCATATATTTTTTACCTATTATTAATTTGTTGTTTTACGCATTTGTTTATAAAAATTGAAGATTTTTTGGGGTTTTTCGAACTTCTGCGGCTTCTAGCTCTGTAAATAATGCGAATTCGGTTATTGAACTTCAAGGCAATTTTGTTAAGCTTTAAATTATGTTACAGTTGCAGTTGTTTATTTATTTTTTTTACTTGATTTTTTTCATCAGTTATTACTATTTTTCGCTACATTTTGGAAATTATGTTATTTCTAGATGATTTACTTACTACTCTCCAGCTGTATTTCAGTTTGTAATATAAACAATGATTTTTTTGTCTGAAAAACATGCAAGAAATGTACTTAACAATGAAAGATTAAGAGGTTTGAATAATATTTTTAAGTTGATCTGATATTTAAATGACTGGAAACAGTTTATTTCTTTCAAATACAAAAATTGTTATCGTAATATTAAAATTAGTGTTAATAATAATCGTATTTATCAATCGTATTTATCAATCGTTTCAAGGATGTAATAAAAAAATTTAGCGAAAAATAGTAATAACTGATGAAAAAATCAAGTAAAAAATAAATAAACAACTGCAACTGTAACATAATTTAAAGCTTAACAAAATTGCCTTGAAGTTCAATAACCGAATTCGCATTATTTACAGAGCTAGAAGCCGCAGAAGTTCGAAAAACCCCAAAAAATCTTCAATTTTTATAAACAAATGCGTAAAACAACAAATTAATAATAGGTAAAAAATATATGACTGACATTATCTGAAAGATAATTTCATTGTCTACAAAAATGACCTGAATGTTAATTGTCGTATCTTTAATAGTTTAAAAGTTATATTAGCTTTAAAGTCAACAAATGGATCAGCTGCTGCAATTTTTGTAGCACGTATATTTTCAAAATTACATAAAAAATAGAATGAAATTTTTTTCGGTATTTTAATGCACGAGGTCGTTTTTTGTAATTATTATTACTTTCAGAAAAAAAATAAAACAAAGTTGAGAATCTGTTTATAACAAATTGTAAAGTTAATAAACAATGCGGGGATGAGGTACGGACATCCGTTTAATTTCCGATATTCGATCAGTGAAGTTAAGCAGCACTGATCGAGTCCGGCAATTGGATGGATGAACGATAGCTCGTCTAACAGTCGGTAGGCTGTCAACAGACAATCCCGGAAAGGCCGCTAGCCTGATGCAGGCGGAGAGGCGAGCCCGGGTGGAGGGTTGAAGAGACCTACCCAGGAGGTTTGCCACTCTGCTAGCGGTGCAGGCGGGCAGGCCCAGGCGGTGGGTTAGTTGACAGTCGAAGACCGTGGTTCGGAGTCCACGCTAAACTGTAGGTCCCTAGGTAAAAAGGGCCCATTGTGGCCTACTTGCCTAGTAAAATAAGTAGCTACTACTACTACTAATAAACAATGCAATTGTTAATGAAAAAAAAATTTTTTTTTGTTATTTTGTAGAGAAAAGTCAATTATGATTTTTAGAAAAAAAATTTCTTAACTAATAATTTAAACAACAAATATATAGAAAAAACGATTATAAACAATTAAAAATAATTAAGAAAAAAATTTTTTTTTCAAAAATCATAATTGACAATTCTCTATAAAATTAGAAAAAAAAATTTTTTAAAAATATAAAAATAGTCCATTTGTTTATAAAATTTTTATAAACAAATGGAGAAAAAAAATTATTTTTTTCAATTAATAAATGTCTTTTATTGACACAAAAACGAAAATATAATAATAAATAAAGAAAAAATTTTCTTTACAACATTATTGTGTTTTTTCTTTTTTTTGTTAACTTAAAAAAAATTATTATAAACAAAGTATTAACATTTTTAAAACTTTGATGACGCAATCTTGTTTTGTATGTATATAAGAAGAGCTCCACGAAGCGAAATAATTTTACGGCAATTATTTATACATTTTTTTTTAGTTTAGAACGATGAAGGAAGTTTGAAAAAATTTTGTTAATTAACAATCGTCTAGCATATTGAAAAATTTGTTTTTATGAAAAATTCCAACGGGAATCAATTCTTTAAAGTGTTTAGATTATACTATAATTTTTTTAGATTTTTCAATTAACTTTAAGTACTTAAAAAAATTTTTTTTAAGTGACGTACTCACTTTCGAGGCCGTGCGCGCAACCTAACAATGGCGCGCGGAGGGCTATTTTCAGCGTTAAATTAAAATTATAAATAATGGAGGTACAGTTTCGGGAGTTGGAACTTTTTTTTACTAAATTTCCTCCTCTTTAAGGATCTTTTTTTTCAAATTTCGAAAATATTTATAATTTACGAACAATAAGCTACAAACCAAACACTATTTTTTGAAGGTGTTTAATTGTTTATAACTTTTGGAATTTTTTATGGGCTAATTTAATTATTTGGCACAATGATCTAGACATCATTCCGGATCGAATGAGCTAAACCACATAATTTTAATAATAGTATGTAGAATTAACACCATTTTAAGCTTATAGACTAGACTATATATCGTAATCTATAGAGAATCTATAATATAATTTAAGTGAAAATAGCATTTTGAACAAAACATTCAGAAACATCCTGTAAAATAATTTGTATGCAGGGTATAGCAAGATAACATATATGTACCTCAAATATAACGAAATCAAGAGCTCAAAATACAGACTGTAATTCTTCTAAATTTTGAGTTTTTGATTTCTTTACAATGGAGGTATAGAAATAAATAACTGATGAAAAAATGAAACGTAAAGAACTTTTTTAAATCGATATGTTGAATGATCCTTAATTACCTTCACTTATTTAATATATTTCATATTTGGAAGCATCGGCGTAGTTTTTAAAATCTTATCCAGTCACCGAAGTAATAACTCTCTGTCTAGAGTGAAAACCATGTACAGATTTTTCTTTAATGCAGTATGAGACAGTGACACTATTTACGAAGGACAAGCGGATATAAATTAAATTACTAAATCTCTCAATTTGATTTAAGTTGGGCTTCTTGCTAAAGAAAAATAATGTCCTTCAGTGACCCATGAAATGTTTGTCTAATTTGTCAACAATTAGATTTTTAAGTAGGATATAATAAATAAAAATATGTAGTTTGTTAATAACAAATAAGTATTTGTAATATTTGTATTTTTTTCTTCCAAAAACAAGCCGCCGGTCGCCGCCAGTTATGAAGTTCGTTTACATTTATTTACTTAAAAAAACTACTGTACATTTATTTGTTAGCAAACTAAATTACGCAAAAATAAATTTTCGTAAATATGTATATAATTTGATTTATTAACAAAGTTATAATTTTCTATAATAACCGAAGTTTGTATTAGTGTAGTTATTATTATATTTGCTAATCCTTTAATCATCAGAACGAACATCTTAATATCAGGGCGTAATAGCCGTATTAAAAGGGGTTGTAATTATTTGCTGTGTTTTGGAAAGTAAATAATTTGAGTGGCCATGTATAATATTAATTTGCTAAGTTGTTTTTGCAGGTATATATTTCAGATTTGTAATGTATATTAATGTAATATTACACAAAATATTTTAATATCTTTTGCTATATAGAAATAATGGACGCTCAGTAGGTACGTCAATGTAAAATAAAGTAATATGCAAGGCTTTGGAATAATTTTGTTCATTAGAAATCATTTTATTTTCGATAACTGAACTTGAACCGAGACCTTCATAACATTCAAAATTACAAAAAAAGAGAGTTATTTAAGGGGGTTGATATAAATTAGAATTGCTATTGCTATAAATCAATGAAATACATGTTGTAAACTAATAACTAAAGTTAACGGCAGTAGTAGCATTTACCTTGAAAACATATTTATAAATGGGCAAATTCGTATGCTATTCAATGTAGCCGCAGTCAGTTTGTATTGTAAAATCAGAGTTTACTTCACTGTTTACTAGTGAGCCGCAGGCCAAACATATTAAAATTGTGGTGGTATTAAATGGCGGCCATTCGCGAGTTTTGATTGGCAGACAGATCGTAAACAGACCAGCTTACGAGTTGCCGCGATCTAATTTGTTCTGCCGGAGGCGTCGGATATAGGAAGCAGGTGAATAAATAAAGGCCAATTCATAAACTTGACGGCGGCTATTCCGTTTGCCGGTCGTAGCATCAACATTCCTACCTTTCATAAACTTGACGCCGTTGTGCCGTTGTCCGTCAAAATCATAAACATAAACAGTGTCATAACATAACCTATAAATTTAAGATTTTTTTGGAGTTCGTGATTTGAAAGAATTTAGCGGCTATTCCGGTTGCCCACTCCTTTGGCGGTTTGCATAGATAAGAGCGGTTTGGCGTCATTCGTCATATGTCAATATCACGTGATAGGCAAAATCGGATTTGATTGGCTCTTAAAATCGCTACGAACGTTGCTACGACTGGTCCGCCGGAAAATAATAAAATTGGTTTAAGTGCAACGGCACGTACGGCAGGACCAAATGACGTGTTGCGCAGGCGCAGTAGCGTGCCGTTCAGTTCCACCGGTAAACGGAATACCCAACGTCAAGTTTATGAATCGGCCTTAAGAGAAAGGCGAATCACTTACAGTATAAATATATGTATCATATCAAAGTAAGCATTAATTAAAATAATTATTAACTCATGAAAATATATAAAATAACTAAAAATTGGCATAAATTGAAAAAAAAAAAATTAAACTAAATAAAACGTAACAAAAACACGGTTAGTTTTTAAAATAGTTAAGAATATAAAAAAAATTATAACAATAATTACTACACAAAACAGAACAATAACTGAATATCAAAAAACCTATATCACAACAAGAATGAAAACAGAAAACATAAAAATAAATAGAGAAGCTCGTAAAAAAAATACAACATCAGAACAGAAAAAAATACATATACAGTGTGTTCCCCGATTGAGTTCGCAATAGGTGATGTGAACCTCAAATTTTAGATTTTTTGTTTGCATTTTAAGGGTTCATCCCTGGTTATCTGAAAAGAAACTTTTGGTGTAATTTTGTTTTATTTTTAATCACGTAAACCATGGTAGTTAAGCAAAAACTACTTTCTTGTTATGTAAAATACATTTTCTGTAAAGACAGCAAAATGTCAGTAAGGAAAGATATTCAGATTAATAAGTTATACTTGTATGCAATATTTTTAAGATGATCCGCCTACTTTGATGATTTTGACCTTTTTCTACTTCAACCGCATTTTATGTTAAAATAATTTACCTAAATAACTAAGTAGGTTTTTTCTTCGAAATCGACATACTTATTGATGTAAAGGTTTTTTCTTCGAAATCGACATACTTACTGATTTAAAATGACGGTTATTATACAGAAATAAAACATAACAAAATATTATTATATTACTAACTCCAAATTGCGTAAAAACTATTATAAATAAAACAATATCAATGTCTTGATGTGTTTAAAAATAAAATTAAAATAAATAATTTTTGAAGCATATATTTCAAGGAGTTTCTTAAAACGGCGTTAGCACGCCTTCGTCGCAAGGATAACCAACAGAAAGCTTTTAATCGCTATTAAAATTTTTCTATTAATGAGAACGAAAAATAAAAACACGACATGATTCACCTTAAATACCATATGGATTTACTATAATATAAAATTACAGGCAATACTAATGCCTATTTTCTTTATTAATATGAAATACGAACATTTTATTTGGTGTCATTTTATGAAACTACAAAATCGTATTTCCTATTAATGAAAAAATACGCATCAGTATTGATTGCCCATATGATTATATATTCAATCTGTATGGTATTTAGGATGAATCATATGTCTTCGTTTTTCAATATTATTGACAGATAGTGATTTATAGATTTAAGTTGAATATCTGCTGAAAACGCTGCTTTATAATACAACATGCAAAAGCATGCGTCGTTGACAAAAAGCTTTTAAACCATTGCTAAAAAATATAAAAATGGTGTAAATTAGTGTATATAAATTTGGAATTATGAGGATGCTTCGACGAGCCAAACTATCACAATAATAAAACTCGCCTTAAAACAATACCAAATTGAGGGAGCGGGAATGTTTAGCTCCGCTTATTTTTGCTTGGGGGGAAAATATTCTTGTATATAATAATGTGCCGCAATTTACTGATGTGAAAAGTGTTACAATTGCATCAGCATGTAACCTAGTATACCGTCAAATCTTCTTGAAATCTAATACTATAGGCATATTACCTGTTAATGGTTACCGCTGTGTAGATAATCAATCAAAGATAGCAATCCAGTGGCTCATATGGTAAGAAATACAAAGATGTATTAATATACAACATGCTGCCAAGCAAAAAAGAGGTTATTATTTCAGGAGTTAAAATTGATGAATACAGTCCCAAAACAAACCAAATTTTTGAATTTTTCGGTTGTTACTACCACGGCCATAGTTGTATAACTAGTAATAGCCCCACTCATGAAGACCCTTCCGATACATTAAATAATAGATATGACCGTACAGTAATGAAAATTAACAGATTGAAACAGCTTGAATACGAAGTTGTGAAAATGTGGATTGTGAGCTGAAGAAGCATATGCAGTTGAATAAACAGATAAATTTGCTAACAGAAAATCACCCCTTATTGGTTCATACAACTTTTGTTCCTCAAGATGAATTTTATGGAGGATGTACAGAAAATATACGGACATTTTATCAAATTGCTGATAAAGAAAAAATAGAATATGTCGATGTTTGTTCTCTTTACCCATGGGTTTGTAAATACGGCATGTTTCCCGTAGGCCATTTTAAAATATATATAGGGGATAAATGTGAACAGCTGGATCTGAATGAAACAGAAGGTCTTGTCAAATGTAAAATCCTAGCTCCACAGACACATACCTGTCCTCCCCGGAAAAATGAACGACAAGCTAATGTTTGTGCTTTGTCGTACTTGTGGCAATACATTAAATCAAGGTCTATGCGCTCATGACGAACAAGAAAAAGCCCTAACAGGTACGTGGGTAATAGATGAAATAAAAAAGGCCATAGAGAAAGGATATAGGTAACATTTTAGAAATATATGAGATTTGGTCCTATGAAGTGACGCAATACGGTGATGATGAAAACCTGACAGGATTATTCACAGAAATGATGAATAAGTTCATAAAGATGAAGACACAAGCTTCGGGCTGGTCCTCAAATTATGTTACACAAGAAGAGAAGGATCAATATATAGAAGATTTTTTTAAAAATCGAAGAAATTCGGCTAGACTCTCTAGAAAATCATCAAAAATGCTGGTTTAAGATCTTTAGCAAAATTAATGATAAACTCTTTCTAGGGTAAATTTGGTCAGCGACAGATTCAACCTAAACCACTATAATTAGACAACCCCATGAATTATATATTCTTCTCAATGACCCTTCGAAATATGTGAATAATATCCAAGAGGTGCTTATAGTTTCATAGGAGTATGTGGAGAAAGCTGTCACCCCTTTATCTACGGTTAATAAATGCATAGATACTTATGTTACTACTCAGGGACGTCTTAGATTATATAGCTATCTGGAACAGCTTGGTGACAGAGTATTGTACTATGACAGTGACTCTGTCATCTACATTTCAAGGGATGGTGAGCCAGATGCGCCTACAGGTCGTTTCCATGGAAATATAACTGACGAGTAGGTGACCTCTGTTTGTACATAATTAAAAATTTCATGAATAGTGGGTAAAAAGATGCCCTGGTCTACCTGTGTTGGCATATGTCAAAGGATGAAAAAATTCTCACGCTCCTTCTCAGTCGGCATATGTCAAAGGAAGAAAAAGGTCCCAGGGTCTTGAAAATTTTCCCAAGCTGAAGTGGCCCAATACCTACTGGCCGGCGCAGCATATATTAGGGTCGGTCTCACTATCATCGTATAAATCAATTTTTTGTTATCCCTGTTTAGTCTGCTATTCCCCGCCATCAGAGGGTATAGACTCCTGGACAAGGAATAGACCTTGCGTATTGTCTCGTTTACATGCTTGCTGAAAAGTCCTTCATCCAAAGTTACGCCTGAATATTTTACGACCTGTCTTGTCTCAAGTTGGCTGCCCCCCATCGAAATAGGTGTATAATTTTATTATTCGTAAATTTTCTAATGAAGACAATACCCTTCTACTGGGCGACGTTCACCTTCAGCTTCCACTTAGTGTAGTAATAAAATAATGTAGCCATCAGATTTGCCTGTAATTTGACTTACTAAATCTGCATATTATCGTTTTAGTTATTACTTCATAAAAGAAGGTTAAGGCGATTTGCAGTTTTATGTTGAATACCTCGTGAAAACGCATTAATTTTAGAGATCCCATATTTTATAAAATTTTCCAAACCTTTCCTAATTGTGTTTAAGAGGTGTGCCGAATTTGGCGACTGCGCCGGCCAGATGGAATAATCTATTCTTTTCTTTTACTCATGTTAAGAAATTGAATCGGCAAATTTTGCACATAGCTCCTATATAGACTCATTTTCTGAGTTTTTCAAAACAAAAATCGTTTTAATCTACTCTCTGACTTCTTGTAAATAAATGGGATAATCATTACTTTAATTATATTAAGGACTAAGGACAAAAGTCGGAGAGTATAACATTTGGTACAGAAAAGGTCTTTCAATATTTTGTAATGTCATCAACATTTTGTTAAATTATAGGGTGATCTGTAATTAATATACCAAACTTTAGAGACTGCTAGATAATCAAAGAAAAGTGCTCTCTGCTTATTAAACGTATGTCCTAAAATGCGTATAAAAAAGCACCGTTTAAAAGAGGAAGTTGATTATAGAGTACGAACAAAATTTCAAGTATACAGTCAGTCATAATGGCTATAAAGCGTCATTCATTACAAGAAAAATATTTTAAAAATCAATTCATTAAATAGAAATAATTTTATTAAAAATAAAAACTTTTTTCTTTTAAATGTTTTAAAAATATTTTAATAAAACTCTACACGTGTTTCAGCTTTTTTAGGCTTTTTCCAAGAGTACAGATGATACTAAATTCTAAATCGTGTTATTTACTTGTATATCACATCTGGGCAGTAAAATACTATTATAAAGTATTAAATTTTATATGATGGTAATTTTTTTAAGAATCTCATTAAGAATATTTTTCTTCTGTTTCTTAATGCTGGTTATTCAGAAGTCCCCCAGAGAAAGTATAAATGTGTATTTAATATAATAAATGTAATTTCCTTAAATAAAAATAATATTGGAAGAATTCTATCAAATAATGAAGATAAACCAGATAAATTGTAAAAAAACTGGAGTAAACATTAGCTAAAATGTTCTGATTATGATGCTATATAATTGGACAAACAGGTTGAAATGTAAATTAACGGATCGAGGAACACAAAAAATCTATTTTGAACAATATACATAGCACTGGCATATCAACGCACTGTATAGAAAATAAACATTTCATAGATTTGGATAAGATCGACTTGCTTCATTCAGAAAATTAAGATAAAAATTTAATTTATTAGAAATATTAGAAATTGAAAAAGCAGTAAAAAATAATAAAAACAAAATAGCATAACTTAAAGAAATTCCCATCGTTTCATACCATAAAATGTAATACTTTACAATTGTATTTATTGTACTACCCAAATGTGATATATAAGTAAAGAACTCGATTTAGAATTATGTGTACTCTTGAAAAAGGTCTAAAAAGCGATAAGTGTAGAACTTTAATAAAATATTTTTTGAAGCATTTAAGGTGGCGTTTGCACTCCCTCGTCGCCAGGATAGCTTTATAAATCGCTGTTAATATTTTTCTGTTAGTAATAACGAAAACTGAAAACATTAATTTAATTCTAAATACCATATAGATTTAATATATAAAATTACAGGCAAAAATTATGCGCATTTTTTTTAACCAAGAAAATACTAATATTTTATTTGGTGTCATTTTATGAAACTAAATAATCGTATTTTCAAGGTTTAAAAAAAAATATACGCATTAGTATTGCCTGTAATTTTATACAATAAATCTATATGGTATTTAAAATCAACCTAATGTTTTCTTTTTTCAATATCACTAACAGAAAAATTTTAACAGCCATTTATAAATTTTAGTTGGATACTTGGTGAAAACGCAACCTTAAAAGAAAAAGGTTTTTTATTTTAATAATTTTACAATATTTCACAAGCAGTCAACCGCGGAATCAGTTCGGTGTATTAAAAATAATGATCTGAACTTTATTTGGCAGGTAGTTGGCTAGCCCAGTTCAGTATACAGCAGTTATTGAGTCAAGATTAGTTGTTTAGTCACTTGGTAAACTATGTTGTGAAAAGGTTCTATTTAAATAAACAACGTTTGAAGCAAATCCACTCAAATCTAAGTAAATACGTTTTTTAAATTAATCAAACTGTCGGGTTCGTAAACCAATAATAAACTATTGCTAACTGGCCTTAATTATTTTACTGACTCTTTGTAAACAAAACACTTAAACCATGAACTAAATATGACACAAATACAAAATGCCGATTATTATTAGTTAATATGGTAATAATGCCCCTAAAACTTCACAGTAGATATGTGTCGTATTTGTATGATTCCTATAAATGATACGACTCTTTCCGATTAATCGTATGGTACGAATCTTTGGCACCGGTATAGTTTCGTATTCGTACTAATTAGTGCTGGGATAATTCGAATGAAAAATAATCGATTACCTATTCGATTATTGAAATATCTCGAGATATTTCGAATACCCTTGTCATGAGAATTCGATGGATTTAGTTTTCAAAGAGTGGTGCCGCCGACTGGCGATTGAATAATCGTCATTCGTTTCAACAGCTCATCAGTCATCAGTCATCATTCAAATTTCAAATACGTGATTCGAGCGATGACTACAATGCGAGTACTAGTGCACTTACTTGAGTGCATGTTAAGATTGTTAAGTTTACCGTCGGGGGAGTTTTGATTGTGATGATCTGTGGAATGTAGATGGCTATTGGCTAATGCCATTCGGAGTTGGATTATCTTGAGTACAGAACCGGATTGAGTTAGGTTAAAATTTATAATTTATAATTGAGAATTGTATAGAAATAATAGCCAACTGCCAGCAAAATGGATTATTTATGATTATGATTATTACAGGTATTCGATTATTGAAATAATTACGAATGAGTACGTTACGGACGATGTGTGTATCATATGAAAACCAATCACGACATATTAACGCAAATAACTCAGAAACGGCTGATACAAGAATCTTTAAATAAAGTCCTTTTTTGTGTGTTATTTACGAGAAATAATTTTCTATAAAATATTGCCTCAAAAGTAAAAACTGTCCCTCGCCCATTACAACTACATCATTAAAAAATAATAAAATTGTTATATAGAGGGTGGTTTCAAACTACGTCGACAAACTTTGCCAGCATGCTCAGGGACTAAAAATAAAGTCCTCATAATATGGGTTCAAAAAAATCTCCTGCATGCTCTCAAATATGCTTTTCTCCGATCATATTAAAATTTAGGATCTATTTAAACAATGTTAATTAACGAATTAAGATAAAAATTCGATCACATATAGGTGACGCCTGTCGTAGCATTTTTTTTTGTTTAATATATTTTTTCTGATTAAGGTTTTTCCATAAGTACATTTTTAGTTTCACGTCTTTTTATTAAAAAGTATAATACATTTCAGAGAAATTTCAATACTAGGTACTGCATATATATATATATATATATATATATATATATATATATATATATATATATATATATATATATATATATATATATATATATATATATATATATATATATATATATATATATATATATATATATATATATATACACATATAATCATCGGGTACGCCCGCATAAAGAAAAAAATTGCACGGTGAAAAATGCAAACCGTGGACACGTGTTTCTGACTAATTGGTCTTCATCAGTAGGGTGTAGCTGAGTTTAAATGATGGGCAAAACTCAAAAAAGACACTAAGAAAACCACTGACAGGGAGCCAGTCGCACCTTTGTGGCTTCCACTTGGATGACTGGTATTAGCATTTTCTGCCATTTGCAATTTTTGCATTTTTCACCGTGCAATTTTTTCTTTATGCGGGCGTGCCCGATAATTCATTGTTTTTTTACTGTAATGTAATTAAACCCGCGTCTAACTCATTCTCAGTTCTTATTAAATGAATGGTGCGGAATGCCACGCAGGTTGCTATAGTTGCCCGCGTGTGCGATGCTTGGACGATGCTCTAATACCAGAGTCATCCAAGTGGAAGCCACAAAGGTCGACTGGCTCCCTGTCGGTGGTTTTGCTTTAGTGTCTTTTTTGAGTTTTGTTCATCATTTTAACTCAGCTACACCGTGCTGATGAAGACCAATTAGTCAGAAACACGTGTCCACGGTTTGCATCTTTCTGCCATTTGCAATTTTTGCATTTTTCACTGCGCAATTTTTTTCTTTATGCGGGCGTACCCGATAATTCATTGTTTTTTTACTGTAATGTAATTAAACCCGCGTCTAACTCATTCTCTGTTATATATATATATATATATATATATATATATATATATATATATATATATATATATATATATATATATATATATATATATATATATATATATATATATATATATATATATATATATATATATATATATATATATATATATATATATATATATAGCTGCAAATCGTGTTTTTGTATTGCAGAAAAGGGCAATACGTTTCATTTATGGACTGAAATATAGGGAATCATGTAAACATACTTTTATAATACAGCAAAGAATTTTAACTTTGCCGTGTTTATATATTTTGGAATTATTATGTTTCGTAAAAAAAACCACATTTCAAAATTTACATATCAAAAATCTAACCATCTGTATCCTACACGTTATGGCCTTGATCTGCAATACGATTTACATCGACTGCAATAATTGTACAAATCAGACCCATAGTACATGGGTGCTGTACTATACAATAAACTGGATGCTAAAGTAGTCAATAAATAATGTAAAAAAGTTTATCATTGCTGTTAAAGAAGTCCTTCTAACAAATGGTTTTTATTCTGTTCAAGAGTATCTACAATCTTAAGATTAAAAATATGGTTCTTCTGTTATATTTTAAACACTATTGTTTTTTATTTTTCTTTCTTTTTCTTTTCATTTGTATATTTCATGTTTTTAATTGACGTATCCTATATCATTTTTTGTATGATCTACTGGATGAATAAAGTTTGTTATTTGTTATTTGTTATTTGTTATATGTAATATATATATATATATATATATATATATATATATATATATATATATATATATATATATATATATATATATATATATATATATATATATATATATATATATATATATATATATATATATATATATATATATATATATATATATATATATATATATATATATATATATATATATATATATATATATATATATATATATATATATATGTATATATATATATATATTTATTTATTTATTTATTTTTAAAAAAGAGTTTCTTCGAAAACAGTACAATTTTAAAGACATTTAAAAAGTACATATTAAGAAAATTTCAAAAATATTATTGAGAAAACAAACTACTATGGCGGGCGTCACCTATGTACAACTACATTTACATCTTACCATCAATGGTTTATTAACATTGTCTAAATATGTTTAAAATTTTAATAAGAACAGATGAACAGTTTAGGAGTGATTGAGAAAAGAATGTGGTCCCATAGAGCACATTTGGTAGCTTGTAACTTCGTATAAAATTGGATTTCTTTTAAATAAGTCAGTTATAAGCCAGTAAACTTATGTGTTGCTGCAAATGACTTTGTTGTTTAAGATTAATGTTCAGGACTCTCTGTTATTTATATATAACAATTGTCATATCTTGTATAATAATTTAGATTGTACGACTAAATGTACATTTTTTACATTTATTAGTACTCACCACACTGTTTGAAGATATTTAGTATATAATTACAGTATTTTTGCAGGAAGAATGTCGTTATTTAGCTTATTTCAATTGTCAACCATTTCTGCTTTTCCTTTTCTATTTTAAAGGTGTGTTTCTGGAACTCATCTTTATAAGACAGTAGGAACTATCTTCAGATTTTAAAATTACAGCTATTAACACTCCAACATGTCTTAATATTATTGATGAATTTTCTCAAACTGCCAAATTAAAATGAAACTGACAATAGTTTAATAAATATTCAGAAAAGCACAACATTTTATATAAAAGCACGCCAAACTCCTAAATATAGTCATACTAAATTAAACTTTCAAAATAACGTAAGGGACTCGTTAAGGGATAACAAAAAAACAAAAAAAAAAAAAATTACCCGGCTCTAGAATTGAGTCCGAAAACTTCACACAATATCCACTGGAACTTACTTCACTGCTTAGCTTGAATTTCCTGCAGAGAAATATTTGTTTCTGGTAAACTGACACTATCCTTATTTGCCAATCTAATTTGCAATCATAAATCTGAATTTTCCCATCTTTAACATAGTAAATAGTCATATTCATAATAACTAATACGTAATTTTAGAATAAATATATAGTACCTAATATTTTGTTTTTTTGCCTTTAGAATGGTTTGAAAATGCCACATTAAGTGCCAAAATTACAGTAGCGTTAAATCACAATAAAAAAACCAAATAAACTGTGTCTTTTGTTATATCATTAAAGATTCATTTCATAAAAATGGTGTTTCAGTTTATGAGAATCATCTTTTAGGCGATAATTAAGGGTCAACCCACGATGATTTTCAAATTGAAATAGGCTGGAAACTATATCAACTACACTGATAGTCGATACCTTGTTTAATTGCTAAAAGTGTGGTATTTTATGAACAATGAATTATTGAAGTGAATCACACCGTGCATTTGCTGTTGAAACGTATTTCAAAATGGTGAATCGGTTATGATTACGCAGCGATTATTCCGCGCTAATTGCAATATTCGAAATGGCGGTGACGGTTCTAGTCGAAACACAATAAAGTTGTGGATACAGAAGATAAAATGGTAGTGGTGCAAGAGATAAATGACTGTGATAAAGCAACTCGTGTAGCGTTCTGTGAGACTTTTATAAACTTGTTGAACGATGAAATGATGCACGGTTTCAATATTTTGTGGGGTTCTCACGGTAAACACAGAACCCGGTGTTTTTTTTTTAATGCAGAACTAGTTAGACGAATTTTCTGTATTCATAATTTTATTGTATTGCGACTAGGAACGTCACCTAATCGCTGCGTCGTCACAACCGATTCACCATAGTTGAAATATGTTTCCACCGCGAATGCAAGATATGATTCACTCTACTGATCCATTAAACTTTATGCAACATTTTTAGTAATTAAATCATGATACAAATGTATGCTAATCCGGCGAGCGAATTTCGTTCACTTCTGCGCATACGTTAGCGACGAGGATAATTTGGCGCGAAATTTAAATTATTGAAATTTTGAGGTTGTCATTGTTTTGTTGAAATTATAATTGGATAACTAAAGGAACTAACTAATATAAGGGTATTTTCATTTTTTCTAAAAACGAAGATCTTGTGAAACAGTGGATTGTGTATGATACGAGTATTATTTACAGGCAGTTTGAATTTTACTTTTGAATAAGATCGATTATAAAAAAAAAATAATATGCCAATTCGAGCGTATAAATCGATAATACTAGGTCATAATTGGTCATAATTGGAGTGTGGTATTAAATGGTAACATATTTGGACCAACCTCTGATATCAGTTATATTTTGCGGTAGTAAGTTGAATTTGAAAAAACACAGATTAGGAGGTTGTAAACGGCAGAAAGGTTATGTCCTCGACTGATTGTTTAAAATTGGAAAGTGGTCTGAGCTGTGTGCCCCCAAAAATGTTTATTAAATATTTTATTAATAATACATATGTGGAATTCAAGGAAGAAGACTATTAATAAATACATTCTTCATCCTCCATCAAAGAATAAAAGGTTTTTCTTTCCATTCTGCAATGCTTGTAGATGTCCGTTTCTAAGAATCCATCTACTCATACTTGAAAATAAGGTTGCCTAATGGATAAGCCCGTTGTTAGTGACAAAAGCATAAAATATCACATTTTATGCTTTATATTTTTAGATAATCTGAATGAAACAGTATAATTTTACTACCTTAAAATTGAGCCAATAGAGATTAGTGTATATAAAGACATAATTCAGAAAAGAGTCAAAATTATTGGTAATAGTGGCAGCGATAATAAAAACTTTCATAAATATTATATATTCTTAGGTCTCTAACAGTTTATACTATGCATTTATTTTATTACTGAAAACTGTTTAGTTTTGCTCAAACTGTTGAAAAGAGTGGTGTTTTTACCAACAAACAGGTAGGACGAACAACTTTAATTAGCATTATATTTCAATGTCTTCTAACAAGCAAACAACTTTTACAATAAACTTAGTTTTTCTTGATTATGATATGAATATATTTTTATAAATAGATTCAGAAATAAATTTTATAAGAAAAAAAAAACTAATTTTCAGAGCTTTTTCGTTATTAATAGAGACAATGCTGGTGAGAAAACTTATGCCAAACATGACCCAGAGACGTTTCAGAATGCAATAAGGGACATAAAAAAATGGAATCTCCTAGAGGGTGCCCCAGAGAAAATATGGAAATCATCGGTCCTTCCTGTACAGACTTACAAATCCCCACATCAAAAATCAAAGTGGGCAAACTGTTTTGAAGGAAAAGGTAGAGAAATCCAAAATTAAACGTTTAAATATTGCTGTAGAATGGGGACATACCCGTTGGATATTATAGATCTAAGAATGATGTAAATACATTTGAGAAATGTGTCTTAATAATCAAACTGTTAAAAAAATGTTTTTATATTTTCATTTCTATATTTTAATAAATATAAAGAGTTGTTTAACATTTTTTTTTGTTTTTACAAATTTCCTCCGGGAATATATATATATATATATATATATATATATATATATATATATATATATATATATATATATATATATATATATATATATATATATATATATATATATATATATATATATTCTTCTAATTTTAAATGTCTCCATTTGCTATTACTTTGGTCAAATAGAATTTATAGTGATACCGAGCTCAGTAGCACAGTGGGCGTTAAGTGACAAACGTAGCTGGTTTACTGCTTATCGGCACCCGGGTTCAAATCCTGGTTTCGATTCTGACAAAGTCGAAGGGTTTGGTTGTATGTGTCCGAGTTTTTTTCAACTGTGTAACCCCTGCCCGTGCAGCTTCGGCTTTGGTTTGGGGGTTGTCTAATTTGTGGTGTTAAAAAAAGTCTCCATTGACCCCAATCGGAGGGTCACAACCAAAAAAGAATAAAAGATACATATTCGCAATTTTCTATCTTTCTATAAATATGATCTTTTAATGGCATTGACAAGATAAGTAATTTACACTATTTGTTATATTAGTGTGTGTAATTGTGTTTTCTAAATTCAACACTGATTTTTAAAAACTATCGTCCCCATTTTACAGTACCAGAAATTTTATATGGTTTTCTATCAGCATTATGCAGGCAGCAAGAAGTTGCAAATCTTCAATTTTTTCTCACTACAGCACAATTTCCTGTGAAAATCGCAGCTAAACCGGCTAAAAGATCTCTTCGGCTCAACGTAGATAAATTATGAGGTTATGTTTGCAAGCAAGTTCAGATGAAATATTTTGATATTTGTACAACACATTTAAAATAAAAATTTATCTATTAAATTTCCTATATTACTTTAAATTATTATTAATAAGTGTAGAATGTTTTGAAGCGATTACGAAATTTCGGTATTTTCTCGCTACTGACGTCACGTTTAGGATCGAAAGCGTTTCCATGTGCATATCAGTGTATTTGTATCATGAGTTAAACAAGGTATCAACTGTCAGTGTAGTTATTATAGTTTCCAGACTTTATCAATTTTAAAATCATCAGGTTACCGTGGCTAACCCTGTAGTTTACCATCTACAAATTAGTTACTAAACGTATCTCTAATCTCAAACATTAAACACAATAATTCTGTTAAAAATATCCTTTTACACGTTTAGAGGACATTGAATATTAAATTTAAATGCCTCCCATACAAATGTCACAAATATGTATTAAATCTGACAATGTCAGCAATATTAGTTTGTGGCTATTCACAAGCAAAAAATATTTAATCCGGTGTTACGTCCTTCTTGAACATAATCTTTATATAATCGGATTAGATATACACCAGGATCAATTTTAATCCTGTGTTACCCTGGTGTTAAAATTTCATTTGTGCAATTCAACAAGAGACAATTGTAATTCGGACTAACCAACTATGTTTCCCACTAAAAAAAGAGTTATTTTAAAAGTTTTTTCCGTACCAAAATCTTTTATTATTTTAAATAATGGCAACAAACCATATATTTTTCAACAACACAAAAAAAAAGACGAATTCAGTTATGTAAAAACTAACTATGCATTCCATTTTTAAAAAATCAAGTTTAATTTATGTTTTGTAAATACAAAAAGGTGGAAAATTTTCAAAAATTTGCATAAAATAAACAAATATTTTGAAAAATTTGCACCTTAAAGAAGATACAATGAGATCATGAATCGGTAAAAAAAATAAACAAAAGCGAAAGCCATATCACGTCGAATTTGGTCCACACTGTATATATATAATCAGAATTTCAATGAAAAGAGCCTTCGCAACAGAAATATTGAAATATTTGAAAGAAGATACTACACAGAAAGATCAAAGTGAAAATCCAAGATATAGAACACCGTATACCAGCGAATTAACCTAGGATTGACGACTCTTGCGGAGCCCTTTTAAAAAAATATACTAGTTTGTAGCTGAAACATGTGTAAGCAATATTTTAGTAAAAAAGATATATTGTTAAAATGTAAAATATAAAACAATGAAGCTGCATTACGGCAACAAATTTCAAATATTTGTTCTAGCGAAATATACGAAAGTGGCATTAAGCCTCATCTGCTTTACTTTTTCTAGTTTATTAAACCGCACAGAAGGATTTTAAAAAGCGCATTTCTATTCAATTGGAACGGATTGGAACAAAGCTATTGTTCAGTCTCTATATTATATGATGAAAACAATTAAAACATATATGGGTTGCTTTTATTGCTGCTTTGCTGCAATAAAAAAAATAATTAAAATCAAGGACAACTGATTAGAAGAGTGGCCCACTTACGTATTTTTTCTAGGTGCGGACGTTAAAGAAATTTTTTTGCAAGTAAGATTAACAAACCTATCTTCCTGGCATGATCTCTTATGCCACTTTCCAATACAATTTGATTCGGGTTGCTCTGCGTCGTACTATGGATATCATATTAATGATACTCCTGGCCAGATTGGTTCCTCCATCCTTATTATACATATATCTTATCTTAAACGTGCACACACAGGTAAGCTATTATAATTTAATTATTCATTTTCATACTTATTACATTGTGGACAGAGAGTTAAGGATATTGGAAAAATCACATTTACAGGGACGCACCCTGCAAAAATGTTTTCCGTGTGTATGTTTCTGCATGGTTTTTAGATTTCCAGAACAAAAACATTTTTTTTATCGCATTCTTGTTTTTTTCTAATTTTCGAATAGATGCAATGAATTCTCATTCTGTAGTTAATTGCGTTCATGTATTTGAATCGTGGAGTTTTTGAACAAATATGGAACAAGTCGTCATTTATCACAACCTGATGCCAATAGAGCCATTGGTTTGCTCCAAGCTGCCTTGTGTCAAGCCGATGTTGCTACAGAATTAGGAGTAAACCAAAGCGTCATTATTAGGCTTTAAAATCGGTTTTTGGAAACGGCCCAGAAGTGTTTGACCTCGGTCTACAACACACGGACAAGATCGTTATCTTCAACTTACATTAAGAAGGAATTCTACCCTTTACGCTTCTCAATTAAGAAACATCTTACGTGCAGCATATGGGATTACAATGAGTATACAATCAGTATGCAATAGATTCGGGGAGAACAGTTAATTTCTCTAAAATTATATTTGTTCAGATACGACCAGCACAGTAGCTTTTAGAAGAGGCATTATGGTATGAGGAGGAATATGTGTTGGAGGATGCACCGATCTATAAATCTGCAGGTGGACCATGAGTGGACAAATGTATGTTTCGGCAAAAATGTTATTTTTATTGATGGCTTGCCCCATCGTACTCAACAAGTATTCAACGTCTTTGAAACTAACGGAATTGATTGCGATCCTCACCCACCTCGTTCTCCTGACTTAAATCTCATTGAATATGTGTGGGACTTATTGGGTAGGGCAGTTCAAAACCATGAACCTCAGAGAACATTAGGCAACTGTCAGATATTCTTCCCATTTTATGGATACAAATCCCACAAGATGTGATGGAACACATCATCAGAAACATGCTCAGATGAAGTAATTAGAGTAAGGGGCCAAAATCCGATGTATTGTATTGTTGGTTCCCCATGGCTTAACACTTAAACTAAAATTGTTTTTCCTCGTATTTTCATAACCAAATTATGCAAAAAGGTTAATAAAAGGGTTGTCAAAGACCCTTAACTTTCTTTAATCCAATCCTTTCATGAAAATATGAAATATTCTCAACTTTCTGTGCAGAATGTAGTAACAATATTATATACTTCTGTGATATTATATTTTTCTAAAATAATATAGGATATTATTTCAAGGTATAGCTAGTTTCCATTGCTTTAGATGCTGTTTAAAAGAATAGATAGATGTAATCTATTTAAACTAGAAGGTAAAACTTAATTTACGTTTGATCTTAAGTAGGTGTGACATCGTTTTACAACATTTGATTTTTTTTTGTATAGAATTATTTTGTACGGCATACGTATCAAATTAATTGTTTTTCATCCATGACGAACCTGAAAACCATGCAGATGCTAGTAGTGTAAAACTTGCAATAAATGAAAAACAGTAAAATTTACTTGTTTGAAATTACAAAAAAAAACAGATTTCAAAAATGTAAAAAATTTAGGGTGGTCCATTTAAAAATATGTAAGTTTGATTTGTCTCGCTTTTATGGGACCACCTGTATATTCTTTGCAGGGATTCTAAAATATTTCATTTGCTTCACTACAACTTTTAATTAAAACATTTTTTTCTAATTCGAAAAATAAACAAAACATAGTGGGCCTTTCGTTGTTTTCGTGCATGAAAAGAAAGGCTTTTGTTTTTAAAAATTTAATGACACATAGTTAATTTGAATAATTGATGAACATCTAGGACACCTGCTTCTCTAAAGCGCATATCAGCCTGGTAGATGTAGCTTTTATTTAAAATAATTTTTGCATGTTCCTCTCCAAGCGAGAATTCTATAATTAACATGATTCTAGATTAGTGAATAATAAATTGTGTTTAGCTCAGACAATTCCAAGTATTCTTTAAGACATTTTAATTATGATATTATATCACTGATTTTTTTAACGATTGCAGTTGTATGTTTTTCCTATCTCAATTGTCTATCTATCAAAACACCTATGTATTTTATATTATCATGCTCCAATAACATAATTGTATTTTTTTACCGTTACCTCAATTAAGTTGAAATGTGGAAGATTTACGTTGTAGAAGCTAGAAACTATATATTTGATTTTTTAGAATTAAATGTTGGAACCATTGAAGTATGTTGGATAAATCACTTTGTATCAATGATCTTAATGATTTCCATGAATGCAGTAATAAAGGTCCAAGAACGGTCCCCTGAAGTACACTATATTGTCCATTTTGGGAGTATTATTCATATCCTTTATAGATATATGATTAACTCTATTTTCTAAATTGATTTTTAGTAGTTTATGAGCTTTCCCTCTAACTCCAACCGCATTTAATTTATGTAATAATAATAAAATGGAATAATTAAACAAAATATGTAATATATTATTTTCAATATTTGATGAATTCCTTACATCCGGTTACAAATAACTCAAATAAGTGTATTTTAAAGGAAACATACGAAATTAAATTTACTCTTAAGAACTGTATAAGACTATATTTTATGTTAGTTACAATATGCACGTGTTGGAGCAGTATATCTGAATACTTTACGCAACAGAATACGTTCTCTGTTATCCCTATTTTACATACTAAAGATTACAATAGGTATTACAAAGGATATTTCTGCAAGGATTGTTGCGCTTTTAAGTCGTTAAGATATGCGATATTTTGGGTCTTAGGTTATTATAGACGACAACGCCTACGCAAATATACAAGGTAATCAATTTAGAAGACTCTCGATTTCCTGGCTTTATTTTTGAGCTACGAAAAAATTCAAACACAGAAGTTAGCTCCACAGCATGTTTATATAGGGCGTCTCGAAATGCTTGGCTAATTTTCAGCAACGTATTGCGCTTGTCAAAGTAAGAAAAAAGTTCGCATAAACACATATTCTAAAATACTTCATTTTCGATATACGGGTTGGCAAAGATTTTTTGACAATTAAGAGTATATATAAAAATTGTTGAGTGGATCCCTGAAAAATTTGGGATGGAGTTACAACTATGCACTTTCAAGAAACGTACACAATTTCCAACTTTTCCTCCACACAGTGGCGTAGAAACAGGTATAGAAACGCGTAATTGTAATGGAAAAATTAATCAATGGAACCCTGATCTGATATACGCAAAAGAGGTACTCTTGTTATATTTCGATAGGTTGCATCATTTTCAAGGAAAATGGTTTGAAGCAATTGCACAAAAAATCACATTATTATTCTACTCGCCATAGATCATTCACTTAGTCACACATGTTGCATATTAGATTGCCTGTAGCTAAGCAGTGACGTAATCAATGATCTTTCTGACAAGGATTTATATCATTAACTAAAATTGGAAAAATCAATTTTTGTGTTAGCTACTACTTGTTAATCAGAGAATTTTAGTATTTAGTGGTTGTAGCTGAAGAAGTAGCGAGGAGAATTGTTTCTGTGCAAGTTAATAATTCTCAACCGTTTCCAAGCTATGAATTTTTGAAAGACTCAGTTTGCGCAAAACATCATAAAATCAAAATGGCGCGCAGACATCAAAGCCCGTCGATGCAACGCACTAGTTGCACAAACGTTATACATATAGATACAATCATGAAAAGGCGAACACGGCCATTAGTATACAAAATTTGCCTTTGACCGTTGACAGCGGAAGGGAGTCCACAGTCGCGAGGCGATGTGCGCGGTTCATCATTTCAAATTTCAGTATCTTTCGAATCGAACCTCGAATATGAGGACAGAAATAAAGGTGAGTTCTGCACACAATAAATTTACATTCTAAAAATAATGGAAATATACCAGTTGCAAAATAGAAAACAAATTATCAAATGGCATCACCAAAATCATACCGTGAGACGAATAAGAGAATTATTTGCAACGACAATTGAAGATAGACTTACACCTATCTGTGCTGTATAAAATGATTTAAAGTTTTTGATTAACATGGCTACATATTTCCCTCCCAACTCAAGAGGCCTATTGTCGTCGATAACAGTGAAATACTAGAAAACATGGTTTGCGTTACTGCCAACGAGAATGTTACATTTTTCAGTAGACAAATTGCTACGTCAGTAAATTCAAGTGCCACGACAGTTAGACAAATTCTAAAGAAAAATGGATACCATTCCTACAAAGTAAAAAAAAAACATGAAATTCTTCCTTCAGACAATATTCGGCGAATGGAATTTTAAGAAACAGTAATGGAAAAATTCACAGATGAATCTACATTTCCATTACCGGATCGACGTAATCCATCCAGAGTAAACTATTGGCGAAGGGAAAATTTACAATTGGACCCAATATCCTCAAAAATTAAATATTGTGGAGGAATTTTAGGAGAGAACATGATTGGTTCATTGTTCATAGAAGGTAATTTAACTCGTCCTAAGTACTTCGATTTATTACAACATATTGTTCTGGATAGTAGGGGAAAGATTTGGAGACACGAACTGCTTCGCCATTTTTACGTCCATTAAAGCACTACACTAAACAGAAAATATCTAATAAATAAAAGATGTATTTATACTAGCTAATGCTAGCGCTAAACAGGTAGGTCACAATCAGGCCCCCTCCTTTGTTTCAACTGTTTACTTGCTCCCTCTTCAAACCACCTCGATCTTCTGATGAAGACCAGGCTACTATTCCATAAAAAAAAGTTCACCTCATCCCTCAGAACCACCTCGGTGCCGAAGATTTCTTGTCTTGCCTGTTTTTCAGATATATTTCTGTTACCGAAGATGATCCGTCGGCCATATGAAAGCCATTTGGACAGCACACCAAAGAATTCTGGAGGAAAATTATTGACTTTTCCTTTCACTCTTCTCTGTTTGGATGTTTGAGAATATACATCGTCTTTAACCTCATATCCTCTAATCCTGCGTTTGCATCACCTAGGAGGTGAAGATAGGAATTTCCCTTCTGCGCCAATTAGGAGATTACTGCGCGACCTTCATTTCCACCTTTACATCGTTAGCTTTCCTAGTCCCACATTTTATAATGGGCCGCCTTAACCTGAAGTTGATTACAATGATTTACTAAATTAAAGGGATGCAAATAGCTTTAAATCGTTTGCGAAATCAATTTTCTTGGAAGTTACCACATCATTGAACGTACTGGAAGCAATGATTTAAATAAAAGTCAAAACGGTTTATTAGAGATGAGCTGAAGTTGCTGTAGTCTAGATAAGTAGGTCGGATAAGATAATTTTATTGTGCATACGATCGAGGTATTTGTCAAAACCATCTATGGCATTCTCTTGTTCTTGCTGAGTCAGAGATATTTAAAATGGTTTTAGCGTTTTATTATGGTTCTAACGACTACAATAATAAATTTTAATTGTTATATCGTTGTAATTAAAATTTGGGATCTGACATTCAAAATTTTACATTAATATAGAGGGGTTAGAATTGTAGCAAAGTCCTAAAACCAATTTGAATATCATACTATGTTTGGTTTTTAAATATTTTAATTAAGTCATTCTGCGAAATCGCATAAGTGGTAAAACAGTTAACTTTATTTGCATTATATTACTTTTAGTTAAAATGCATTTATAACCATCCTTATATCGAACCCTTTAGTAAATGGCGGCACTATATGGAGGCGACTCTTTGTCAACTGAGCTGGTTGATTGAAATCCGTCATAATTAATTATTATGATGTCGTGTCGTGTATTCCGAAATTTTAATATTAATGAGTGAACGTGATAAAGTTTCAAGAATATTGGGTTGATAGACTTAATAAAGTAGATCGTATTAAATTCTTTTCTCCCTTATTTCTTGCAGTTCTCTCATTAAGATCAACTTACACAACACCTAAACCAGTGGTGTTATTAAAAAATCATATCTACTATAATAGTTCCGTTTTAAATTAAATGATTATTTGTGCAGTAAAAAATTTACAAAAATTCTTCAACTTTAACAATTAATATTGTATATATTAAATACATGTTACCCACAAACGTATACTTAGGCCATAAAACAACTCTTTAAAAACTAATTATAAAGTTTGTACGTAAAAATTTCAAAACTTTCCTGTTAAAAATTTTAAAAAAAATACCTTTATAAACGGAACGAATTGTACTTACAGAAAATTGCTGAAAAATGTATATTTATTTTACGTTTAGGATGTATTGCCGTTTTTGGTCAATTATAAATTAAAAACACTCACAATATACTTGCCTACGAAGCACAGGACTATTTGAACTTGAATTGCATTGAAATATTTCCAGGATTTACTGTGGATTCTGAAGCATCATTTTTCCCCGATTTGTCCTCATTTTTTTACATCTGACACTAATTGAGATTACTTGCTTTATAGAAAAAAGGAAGCCGATTTGATATATTGTTATATGAACACTGTTTCAGTTACCATAAAAGTTTTTTTTTAATAATTTCGTTATAAATTTATGAAAAATTATTATCAAACTTGACGTTTCCTGAGTTAAATTAAGATGATTATTTTTTAGAGAGGTTGTTGATTTAACGGACATTTTTCAATTCGTAAGCACTATAGTGTTTTCGTAATCTCTGTAGAGTAAAGGAGTGAGGATTCAAGGGCCTGCATTCGTATGAAATAATTATATAATAATATAGATGATATAATATTTATTTAAATAAATACTATTTCATTTTGATAAATACCCGACAAATTTTTTGTTTTACTCTACAGATTTTATGAAAACACTATAGTAAGACTTTTTAAATGAATTATTAACATATCAGGGTGGAGCTTAATCAATCTTAAAGAAGTTTTTCTTGTAACTTAAATTTAAATTATTTCTGTAACGATCAAGTAACCATATTTTATTGAATTATTTAGATAAGTAAGTCGAACTTCGACAGTTAATGCGATAACTTTGATATGACATATTAATATGAATCATTATTAATTAGACAATGATATACATCATTCTGTTGTGAAATGGAGGATGATATCCTTAATTTGAAATTCTTATGTTTACAATTTTCTTTTGTATACGGGGAGCGGCTATTACATATGAGTTATACAATCAAGCACACTTTCTTAAGATTTTGGAGGGCGGGGATATTTGGCCTCTTGTACAACTTTTTTTTTTTCTAAAAAAATCCCTAACATGTTTTGTGCATTTTTGTGTTTATTTTGTATTGTAGTAAACCAAATCTATTACAAAATACATCTTTGAGAGCCCTACAGCCTACAAAAAATGATCTAAAAAGCATATTAGCATATTGTATTTTCAGAATCACCAATATTGAATTTTTCTGAAAATTATAATATTTAGCAAGCAGTGCTCTCAGTTATATTCAGCAGTATAACGAGCTTTTAAAATAAATTTGTAAGCGTAAGAGATGCTGGAGTACGTGTATAAGCCAAATTTTATAATTTTATTCATTCTGAAAATGATAGTTGAAATATATACCTAAGCTTGATTATGCTGGATGAGCTTAAGAAAGGAAACGAGTTTAAACGGACTAAGTTTCTTGTTTGAGGAAGTATATCAATCATATTATCTTGTTGAAACAGGTGCTTTCTAGGAGAGAAACACTGATTATGCACAGAATAAAATCAAATATCGAAGGAGAAGTCCGTTAGCTAACTAGTTCTTTACCAATATATCAGAGAAATAGCATTAAAATTTACATGACGGAATGTCAATGATAAAAGAATATGTTCTTAGTTTAATTGTATCAATAACACTTAGGTATACTGTTTTCAGACTCAGACTCAGGAAGTTCAATAAAAGACTGCGTGAGGGTCAAGAAAACATTAATTTGTATTTCTTACTGGAATCAGTATTTATCTAAAACTCATGACGATCAGAGAAAAGGATATGTGTAATGAAATAGCATTGCCTTATTTACAGTTAAAACTACTGAAGTATATATTACAGTTTTAAATAATAATAATTATAATTTAGATCCTTTTCAGAAATATATGTTTATTATACACTGCCCGTCTAAAATCTCCTCCACCTTCTTAACTTTTAAATAAATTGCATTAAAAAATCCTGATTAAATTGAGGTTGAATCATATCAAATGAACTTATTCTTTGTTATTGAATTGCTTTTTGAAAATTCTAAGATAGCACCAGAGGCACGAACACCCCTAAATCTTTAAATTGCAAAGGTATTTAAATTTTTGACAATGTTGGGCAAACATATTATAAAACACCGTTATTTTAAATAAATATATTATACATATAGTTGGTGTAAACTATAAACTTGGTATATTTGGTCCTAATATTTATAATAACTAAATTATTTTAAATATCAGGGTCAATTTTACCAACAAGTTTATGGTTTAGGTATGGCAATTACAGTTTATCTCCAATTTGTGCATATATTGTAATGTCGCGTTTACAAATCAATTAATTGTATACAACAGTTCTTTTAATGCACTGTTTAATAAGAGATATGTGAATGATACAGACATATAATAATGGCAACACCTTATCATGAAAAACTAAATTTTATCATAGTTGAAAAATACAATACAATACGTCATTAATACGACCGAAGAATGGAATAATAATAACTAATTGGTACCGCAAATCAAATTTTTCAGAAGATACGTACATTTTTATTCCAATTATTCGTCGAATTATTCTTTTAAACAAAAAAATAAGTATAACCAAAAAATTCAATATGCAAATCAGAAAAATTATCGGGACTTTTAAAAAATATTTTTTCATCTTAAACATTTATCAAAAAGATTTTAATCAAAATTGGTACACTCTTTTTCGTTCACTTTAGTTTTACAATTTTATCAATTTTAATTCTTGCTTGTATTGTTTAATTAATAATTTACACATTATACATAATTACATTTTATTTATACATTTTAATTTTCATCATATTTTCTAAATTTTTATTTAGATCATCAACTTTTTCATCAAGAGGGAAGTTGTTATAAGAAATATACCTACACTTGATTTTATAATGCAGATTAATCTTTCTCAGGAAGAACAAATTCATCAACATCATGTAGCCGTAGCCGTCTTAATTTCTAATGTTTTTACCTATATGTCGAAAAAATTCATCATTTAGCTACTAAACTGTTCATAGCTAACAACACGAGTCCGTATCTCGCTCCTAAGCAATAATTTATAATTAAAACGTTTAATTTTGTTCTTCGTGAGCGACCTTCAGATATTGTTCAATATTGCTGAAATTTTTTATATACAATTTTTGTATATCGTGCTACAAAGAGTGAGACTGGAAAAAAATAGAATCTAAAATTTTTTGATCTACCCTAATGTACAGGGTGATTTAAAACGAGTTTAACACAATTAGGGACGTGATTTGGAAATATATTTTGAGCCAAAGGAATATATGTGCTATGTCTTTGGTCCGTTATATAAAGATAGGTCAACTTTAAACTAGCTTTAACTCCCTTGTTACAATTATGATAATAATTGCAACCAAAGAGTAAATCGTAGTTCAAAGATAACGCACTATAACACTAGCTCTCACTTACCAAACTACATTAGTTTAATGTTGATTTGCTTTCAATGAAATCCACAGAGTGGGATATATTTTAATCTGGAAACTTAAAGAATCGATAGAACACGCCAAAATAATACAGATTTTTTATAATAAACTTATAGCTAAAAATGCTTAGTTTTCGAGATAAAGAGTGTTGAACTTTTAATTTATTTTCAAATTTTCCCATATTTCTCCCGAAAATAATTAAGATATTGTCATGAAATTCGAAAGTTCACCTTTCGTTGCGTGCACACAATAGGTTCCATCTATTCATTTCAACCAGAGGCGTGACAGTAGCGGGGGTGTCGAAGATATTTTTCCCAAAAAAAGCGAGACGTCACTGACCCAAGCTATTTTTTCTTTCTTTTTCGCCATTTACTACCATTAATGCACAAAAAAATGTTCTCATAACGTCTTCGAGTTAAACCCATTTCAAAACCATTCACCCCCTACTTATCAATTAACTGTTAATAATTGAGAATCGTTTAAAAAATTACATTGTTTTGCATTTTTCCATTAATAAAATTTCGAATGGAAAGACGAAAACTATGGTTTGAGATGTACGGAACTTGCATCTTCTGAACCTCAAAACAATGTCTCAATTATTTCCAGAAAAATGCACCCTCTGTCTCGAAAATTAAGCATATTTAGATATGTTTATATGTATATAGAATTAATCACGGCAGAAGTGACAGTGTTAATTAAAATTGACAGTTAGTAATTTATCTGCATTTATTTGATTATGTAGTGAAAAAATTAAAAGTAGAATTCCCTACACGAGATTATGCTGATGTGCTTCTGTATGTATTTTGCTTCTTCGAGCTGTCAGAGATTCGGCAGTATCTTAAAGGGTAACAGAATTCTTTAAAGAGGAAGTTAAGTTGCAAAATAATTTTACAAAACGGCACTAATAAGTTTGCCATGATGAAGCAATGCACATTTTATATTTTTTGGTTCGGCTATATTCATTTATACGAAGAGCATTTGTGTGGAGTTTTAAAATAATTGACAAAATCAAAATAATTCTGTATTATAAAAGTATCGTCATGTAAGTACGACGTAAAATGTGTCCACTAGCTTCCAAAGAGGATTTACTTATACAAACAGTAAAATGTAAAGATTACTGTTCAGGTTTTCTATGTGGTAGTGAAGTGTAAAAGCTGAATGTTGAAAGGGTTTATGTAATCTCCTTCATTTTACTGAAGTGTTGTAATGATTTCTGCTGAACTAGTCAACAAGAGAACGAGATAATTTTCATTAACTTTAGGGCATCGTTCACTTATCATTTTTTTAAAAGATACCTATGCAAACATGTTTATTAATAATAATAATTCCAAAAAGTAATAAAGTTATGTTAGAATCGATTATTTTTATGCTATAAATAAAATTATAATATTGTTATTTCGTTAAAAGTTAAATAGAAGTCCACAAAAGAGAATTTTTACTTACATTTTTTCTATTTTGTAATTGGGTTTTTAGCTGGCCACCCCTTTTTCTGTTCTTATTGTATCTCCCCATCATTTGAGAGGAACGATCTTGGTTGATTATAAGTAGATACAAATATCATTTACGGTTATTTACGATTGTTCTGTTATCCTAAAGTAAGTTGAAACTTTGCTGTTATCTAACACTGAAGAAGTTTCGGAAAATACCAAAATATCCTGTATTAAAATGACGCGCGTTTCGTCAACCAAGTTTGCAACAATCATAGATTAGTGCTATCAACATTATAATTCTATGGTTTTACTAAAACTTACCCAATCATATTTTTCTACTAGGATGCAGAAAGATTATAAGTAATTCTAAATCGGGCTTAAGAATGGTGAGATTTGATGTGCCTCAAGGATCAATATTCACTTCTATTTATTTTATATATTTGTGATTTTAATAAGGTTAAGATTATGCTAGTCTCATGTTAACGCTGATGATATCTATATATATATATCACATGTTTTGGCACGAGTCAGTAGTTTAATCGTCGAATGAAGTTAAATATATGTTTTCCAATATTTCCCGAATACCCTGTGCATATGCCAAGTGTTAAATTAATATTCACCAAATTATTATGACAGATCAACAATATAACAATTTCAACAATATATCACTATAGAATTGTGCTAATAATATAAAACAAAGGCAACTGCTATAACAAGGACTGAGAAATGTGTCAAACTGAGAGCTAAAGTTGTTCTCTATCATGACGTTACAATTAGAGAATGCACTACATTAAGAGGGTTGTAGCTCTTTTATGAACTGTTTAAGGCAAATATTTATATATAAAACTCAACTTTTTTCTAGTTCTATCACTCTAAAGAAAATATTTAATTATCGGACACCCTGTATATTTCTTTTGAAACGTTTTTTTTAAACCTACAGCGCATGAAGCGGTTTTATTATGACCTTTATAAAATCCTGAAACATATATTGTAATAAACGTGAGACATGCTTAAACTAGAATTTCATGAAGTTACAAGGTGATTCAAATAGGACTCCTAATTTCTGAAAAATTGTAGAAGTTACTGTTACGACTAATACTGTTCTCTTACTATTACCATATTTAAAGAGACTACAATTTAAGGCTAACAAGTCTTTAAGGAATTATGTTATCCGCTAATATGCTGTTTTCAATATAAAGATAGTAGAACACAAAATAATAACATACGTATTACTGCTTTAGTAATTTCAGTTTGTCAGTTAATGAATCAAAAAATAAAAAAAACATATTTAACATATTTTACTACAATTCTCCAAGTAAGGGCATAAATTGTACAAGAATTCGAATATTTTATGGCCAATGATCACTGGCATTTTCTATCATAAAATGGGTAATTTTCAGTACGTTTCTAGAACCTCATTTCGTTGGCAATCAAACCGTTTCGTTGTGTTAATTTTTTCATCACGATTAGAAGAAAATATTACAGAAAATGAAATAAAAGCGTGTAAATTTTCCAAAAATTTAAATTACTCCCGTTTGAAAAACACTTTTAAGTTTTTTTCTGTGACAAAAATATAGGTACCTTTAATGTGTTTTTTCAGGATGGTTTTGGAATTTTACCGTTCCTTGCATCAGTTGCGGAGATTTTTCCGAAAAGTTGATTTTTTGTTTATTTCCCTTGGGCTAAATACTACGCACGTTTGAAAAAAAGTCGCCGCAACTACTACACAAAATTTGTAAACAGTCCCGAGTAAACATATTAAGCTGCAAGTTTTTTACCACAGAAAAAAATTAAAAATTATCTTTTCAAACAGAAATGTTTTGAAATTTCAAGGTTTTGTTTCTAGCATTTTTCTTCTAATCGTGATAAAAACAAAGAACACAATGGTTTCACTGTCAACGAAAAAAAGGTTTACTTACTATTTGCAGCTTTAATTTATCACTATGGATTTTTATTATTTTTTTTGTTTATCACCTTTGTTTGCGAAAACGAACCGGCACACTAACTCTGCTTGTTGTTTGCAAACAGTTGCAAACAATATGTAATTTTAATACAAGTTTCACATCGTCTAATTTGCCACTTCAGTTCCATTATTAATTTCCAGAAACGATTATGCGTAGGAAGTTGATGAGCTTATTATCCCATCCTTACAAATTAATTTAGGACAACGAAATATATGCAGTAGACGTACGAGAGATACCTTTTACAGTATAAAACTTTCCTTTTATAATATAAATGTCACAACCCCTCAACGAAGTGGAAAGACTAAGGTTCTGGAAAATTAAAAATATCCATTTATAATCTCCATGATATAAAATGTTACAAAATACTACATATTATCTGTTCCGGAAGTAACGCCAGATTAACTAACTATCTAAGTCAGAAACAACGCTTCATCATTATACTATGAGTTCGTTTACCCCAAAATGTTAACACTAATTTTCAATGGAACTTGCCACATTATCAGTGACTGTGTACTTTAACAACTGACTTTAAGGATATGGACTATCGTTTTTTCTGTAAACACCGAATCTTCCACTTCAATTAAAAAATTGATCGTATAAAACCAGTTTCCAAGAGCCCACTCATTCATTACTTATAAAAGCAGCTGAGAGCACCATTTACAACTGTTATAATATATCGAGTTGACATACCGAATGATCAGCAAAATGGAATATCAAATACAGTCAATGGGAAACTTCATCAATTATCAATACACAACGAAGTTATATCAGTCAACCCAACATACTCGTAACTGAATTTTTGCTCATAAAGTCATAAATCTTGTAAATATAAATTAATAATTAAACGACATAGTGTCCAGTATCTTAGAACTCTTTTTTCAACTAATTTCAAGGTATAATAATTATATATGCATGGTACGTGACATTTAAGTTTCATCAAAAAATGTTGGGATGTTGATATTGCTATTGCTATTTAAAGGCTGGGAATCGAATACGAATAATTCGAGTATTCGAATATTCGAGTATTCGAATACGAATTATTCTAATGGGAAATTATTCGAATATTCGAATAGGTACTCGAATATTCGAATATATTCGAGTATTCGAATATTCGATTATATCTGAGTAAATTTGAATATTAAAATATATTATTAAATTATGTACGAATAGGTATGCAGTTTGCATCCAAGCAAAGTAGGTAGATAGTAGGTATAGGTAGGTACCTATTCTAAAATCCAAATATATAAATAGACCACATTAGTGGCACGTTTTACTCTCAGTTAAACTATTCCATCTCTTTCTCGCCTCGACCAAATTCTTACTGTACTAAGGCAGGGGTTAAAATTAAATTTAAAATTTTAGAAAACCTGTAAATATTTAACTATTGACTTTTCATGTATTTGTTTTACCTTCACAATCTGCGTCTTTTTTAAAAACATTCTAATTTTAGAGTACTTTTATTTTCTTCGAAAAGGAAAAATAGTTATGACATAGAAGTAAAATAAACTAGCTCTATTTTTGTTTTATTTAAGCTTCAGTAGTTGTTAAATGCGAACAATAGCGCCTCAATCCTAAAATAAAATACTAACTGAATAATTCTAACCCTTAAAGCACATGTACAGGAGACATACCCTATTGTGGGTATGGAAAGCAAATCAAATTGCCTGCTTAGTGGTTTACGTCACGACTATTATTGTGGTCTATCCAACCAAATACTCAAATAGAGTATTCACTATTCACTAGTATTCAGTGCTATACCTATTAATAATGAATATTCGAGGATCCGGATTATTCGGATACCTATTCGAATGATTCGGATTATTCGAGTATTCGAATATTCGAATAGGTATTCGAATAATTCGAATTATTCGAATAGTTCGAATATTCGAATATTTTTTTCGAACGAATTTCGAATACTAAAATCTGGAAAATTCCCAGCCTTAATTTAAAGTCAGGTATTTCCCTTCAATATTATCACAGTCAGACATCGAAGCCGATATTTGAACCCGGGAGTCGACAGACATAAAAACAGATACATTCGCCACAACGCTCTAGCCCACTACGCTACCGAGCTCAGTAATATATGTATAAACGGATATTTAAAATTGGTACATAAATTTATCATGGTCGAAATATTGTCGAATATGTCTCCAATATATCTCTACCATCATACCTTGTGTACATTTCAGGAATAAATTCATTTCCAGAAAAAGTGATAATTTTAAAGCCTTAATTTTCAGACCGATGAATAAAATTTTTATTGATTACTTATGAGTGAGATTGGAAGGAAGGGTAGGTTTTTCTAAATTTCATGGACATTATTGGAGACATTCGTAGCTAAATTTTTTATAGCACTCTGAGTGATATGTTCAATTACGAAGAAAATATTTACTCTTTATTGGCTAAACCATTTTTTAACAAAAATTACGCATTTTTTCTCACTGTTTAATCTCTGACACTTTCCGAAATACATTGTTTTTATGTGCACCTTGCATTTAATTATTGGGAAATGATATTTACGGAGATCGCAGTTGGCCTGGAAAACAAATTTAACGCAGGTGACAGTTGTTAATGGTGAAATCTAATAATCTTAATTCTAAAATCGATTTGGTGTACCGATGTAGAGAAAATGTCCAATATTACTCCAGAGCATACATTTTAGATTTAGTAAATGAGAGGCGAAGTAAGCGATACGATTCTCGTGCAGTGGATTTTGTGAATAGGCTGAAGAGTGAATCGTAAGTAAAAGAAAACGGGAAGCATTATTTCTGGTCGTCCGAGAAAAACATCCCGCATAGATGATCGCTTCATTAGGTTACCAATTTTATGAAACCGATCGATTATAGATGTAAAAGTGAAGCAAGATCTCTGCCTTTGGAATGTTGTAGTCAGTAAACAACAATCTGCAGACTGCTTAAAGAGATAAATTATTAGACCTGCAAAAAATTCTAAATTATTGGCTCAACATCGCTCTGCCCGTCAACATTTTGTGCAAAATCAAGGTTAGTCCAACGTCTTATTCAAGGATAAATTAAGGTTTTCCTTCGCCAACTGCGAACTCCGTAGATATTATTTCCCAATAAATAAAGACAAAAAGTAAGTTTCACATAAAAACACTGTATCTCAAAAAGTATCAGAGACAGAATAGTGAGCAATAAAGCAAAATGTTTTTTAAAAATTAATTTATTCAATAGTAGTAGTAGCTACTTATTTTACTAGGCAAGTAGGCCACAATGGGCCCTTTTTACCTAGGGACCTACAGTTTAGCGTGGACTCCGAACCACGGTCCTCGACTGTCAACTAACCCACCGCCTGGGCCTGCCCGCCTGCAACGCTAGCAGAGTGGCAAACCTCCTGGGTAGGTCTCTTCGACCCTCCACCCGGGCTTGCCTCTCCGCCTGCATCAGGCTAGCGGCGTTCCCGGGATTGTCTGTTGACAGCCTACCGACTGTTAGATGAGCTATCGTTCATCCATCCAATTGCCGGACTCGATCAGCGCTGCTTAACTTCACTGATCGAATATCGGAAATTAAACGGATGCCCGTACCTCATCCTCAATTTATTCAATAAAGAGTAAATGTTTTCTTCGTAAATGCACGTATTATTTACAGGGTGTTTTAAAAACTTTTGAAAAACGTTAGCTATGAATTTCTGCTATAATTTCCATTTCTATTAAATGTTAGGCAAGTAAAAAAGTCCCTACTCGTTGAGAGAGAAGAGGTTCGGCAAAATTTCCAGGTTGGGGGTAGGTGATTGGTTCTGGTAGCGGAAATAGGCTAATGTTAAATAAATGATTAAAAAAAAGTTACAAACTAATTAAAAATTTATTCATATTGCTGTCTGAAAATCAAATGTTTAAAGTTATCTGAGAAATCAAGTGAGTCATTTTTTTGTCAGAACTGTGTATGTAAACGATTAAAGGGATATCAGTTTTGTACAAAACTTTCAGTTATGGCCATTAGTACACCATCTTGGTTTTCCTTTTGAAATAGAAAAATTTTTGTTGGAAAGTAAATGTCTTAGACGATATACATGATTATAAGTTGTGCAATTTAATGGATTCCTTAAGGGATACAAAATATGATAAATTGTGAAAACGTGTTTGTCCCAAATGATTATAATAAATATCAACTTGTTATTTCGGTATTCAGTTATATCTAATTTCATGTAGTAAGTAGCTTAAACTTAGAGTGTAAGGTGAGAAAGAAAGTTCGAGAAGAAAGTTACTATTTAAACCGTTCCTGCTTCATAACTGACAATATTTTTACAAATATTTTTTTTTCTGAAATCGCTAAAGAATGTCTATTTTCTCGGCGCAAAATACGCTATTCTAGTATTTTGGTCCGTTTCTAAGCAACCATCATAAAACAGTACGAGAAAGTTACTTTTCCGACCTAAGCCGGGAAAGTAACTGCCGTACAGGTTTTTTGTATATATTTTAGACAGTAAATAAATATACGCAGACAAAACAATTCACATTAAAAATGCATTTTTTAGTAAAAAATAGAATATTAAATTTAAAGTCACATTTTTTGCAGTTATTACTAACTCTGATGGTGTTCCAAACACCTGGACATCATCATCACTGTTCATTTTAAATATTTTTTAATATTCTTTAGCACTTACAAGTATTAAAGCGAAATAAGCACTGAATCTGACTTTTATCACAACAATAAATAAACAGTGATTATCAAGGAAACGATTTCATAAGCAATGGGATTATAATGAAAAAAATGTTATGCATTAATAAAAATTCCTTAGGCCCGGTTTTACGAATGACAATTAAAGTTTCAGTTAAAATAACTGAAAGTTGTTAATTTACTGTCAATTAGAATTGTTTGGATTTTTCAATTGTAAATTTATATCCAATTAGTTAATTTCAGATTTAATGTATTTTGGTTATGTTGGCTCACCTGAATTTTCACTTTATATCGAATTTCCAGTATAATGTGAGCTACAAACAATGTACCAACTACATAGATAACCTAAATCTAAATTAAAATACCAGATCTTGTGTGTGTTGTTATTGTGAAAGTAATAGTAGGTATGATTGACAAAAACAGTGTAAAAAAGCGGGTAACAAATTTTGACCCACAAAAAGAACACATATTAATAGCACTAGTAGAACGATACAAACATATTACAGATTGCAAAAAAAGTGAAGTTACAACATGGAGGAACAAAGAGCAAGTTTGGCACAAAATTGACTAAAAGTTTAATAGTCGGTACCCCTGTCAATTTTATAGATCATAAAACCCTTAAAATTAAATATACCAATTTAAACAAAAAAACAAGAAGTTTGCCAAAAATAAGTAGATAACTATGAAAACAATCGGGGGCTCATCTCCAGTACCAGATTTTAATGATGTGGATTTAAAAATCAAGTAATTAATAGGAACACAGATTGATGGATTCACTAATACACATGATAATGATTCTGCAGAAAGTAAGTATGATTCTTTTTCTCGTGTATGTTTTATTCTTATAAAGTCAAATTCATGTCAAATTTACCTGATTGTAAATTTTTACATCCGTATTAAAATCCTTAATTTAATTTAATGTAAAAATTTACGCATAAAAAAGGGAAAACAAAATTCAAATATCGTACAAGTTGACTCCTTTATAGACCGATGATTGATCTTAATATATGGTATTTTTTTCAGATAAAGATGCAAAATCTTATAGACAAAGTTTATAAATCTAAGAATGAACAATATATATAGAAGCAAAACTGGAGTATGTAAAACTACAAAAAAAGAGAAATGTGTCGAAGAACATGAACTGAAAATAGCTCCTTTGTAGAAAAAAAAATAGTAGATAAAAAGTTAGAACATTTAAATTAAATTTTAAATCTAACAAATCCCAAATATACCTATATACGTGCTAATGAAGACCGTTCTATGTTGTTAATAAGAAAATATCATTTATTTTGAGTTTGGGAGAATTAAAAAAAATTATAAGTTCTCAATATTTTTTTTACTTCAATTATAGATTACAAGTTAGCAACATAGTTATGAATTAAATTATATTTTACAATATTATTTATTCCTCCGTCTTCTTGCATGCTGGGCATATCAATATATGGTTCAAATTCCCCATTTTATAACCGCTCAAATATTTGTGAATTTCGAAATATCTGAAAATCACTACTTGATCAAGGCCATCTGGTTAGAATGTCCTCGATTCCTAGGTTAGAATTTACAATGGTCTGTATATTCAAAGAAAAAATCTGTTTTCTATTGCGGAAGATTTCGGCATATTCTCCTCCAAGAGATTATACGCGTACAATCAATCACTCCGATGTAACGAGGAAAACGAGCTATTTCATTCATAATGTTTTTGTTTAGTATGTGAAATTTCATCTTCTGTTGAAGGCATGTTGATGTAATTTCTTCTCAGTAATGCAATTGCGCGAGAAACTTCTTACAGTCAGACATGCAGTAGATTTACTATCACTGGAAAAATCACCGGCCACTTTTAAAAATGATCCATTGGCATAAAAATTTTGAGTAACAACTGATCTGTGGCAGAAAGGCAGTCATTTATTAAAAGAATATTACTTAACTAAAATTTGTATACTACATGGAATTTACATACCTATTAGTAGGATGCCTAATATTATCCTCAATTTCAGCAAGGAGATTCTCAACAGTTTGTGAAGATATACCGAAATGGTCAAAAAAATCCTTTCTGTCAAACTCCTCGAAGAAATTTGGACGAATTTGAATAATTTTCGGTTTCCTTATTACTTCATCACTAGAATAAGCGTTTATATCATAATCCAGTCTAACAAATGTCTGCTACAGATTTTAAATTATGTATTCCTCTTTTTAGATTCCGGGTTAGAATTTATAAATTATGTTAATTGAGTTAAACGAACCCTCTTTCACCAATTAAGGCAACTAATAATAACTTGAAGAATGAAGTTAACTGACAATGTAAAACGCCTACTTTACATTAATTCATAATTATTTCATAATTTCCAGTTAACTAAGTATTGTAAAACCAGATCTTAATTTATAATAATATTGATTGCGATTTCAAAAAGAAAAAAAATAGTACGTGTACCTCGTAGTAAAAGCACAGTCTCGGACTTCAATGCTTGTTGGCATCGATTTAACGCCTCGACCAACAATTTACATCGTGCACATTTACATTGTGCAATTAAAAAACGTTGAACTTTTTAAAATCCTATGTAAAATCGATATAAAAGGGAGAGATAAAAAAATCAATAAATTTTGTTTCCTTGTTGCTTAAAGGTGGCAGATATTTACAAACGCTTTGTAATGTCCAAAATAATCAGAGTTAAATCACCTATGCCAGGGCTCGTCATTAAAGGTTTCGAATTTTTTTGAACATAAATAAACGACTTACGTTAATGTAGATAGATAAAGTAGGTAATTTATTTTAATATTTTATTTTTATAGATATGTATATCAAAATAATAAGAATTATCATAGAAGATTATTTTTGATATTAGAAATAGAAGATAAATATTGATGGGAAAACGACATTACCGCTGTCTGTAGATTTTAAGAAATTAAAAACAGTAATATGCTAAAAAGTTCGTCTTAGATTTTTGCCCTATTTTTTTCAGATGAAAATAAGAGAAATATGGCAAAAGGTCAAAAAATGTTCTGGAAAATCCGCCTGCTTACTTTTCTTCCAAAAAGTAATTTTCTATGAAAACGTATGTTGAAAAGTAGCAATGCAACACACACCTGCTGTTGCAGGTTGCAAGAGATTTGTAGTAATTTAGAGGATTTTTGTAGTTTATTTAAAACGTATACGTAAATACAATTTCGTTTTTGTTTTTGTTCTCTTTTAAAGAACCGAAATTGGACATATTTCGTCCTCTGAAATCAAACGCAGTATAACGTTTTTCCAGACAGCTAAACTGAAATGAAATATCTGTAAACATTTTTCTCTAACAAAATCGAGAACAAAATACATACCTATTAATAGGATGCCTAATATTATCCTCAATTTCAGCGAGGAGATTCTCAACAGTTTGTGAGGATATACCGAAACGGTCAAAAAAATCCTTTCTGTCAAATTCCTCAAAGAAATTTGGACGAATTTGGATAATTTTCGGTTTCCTTATTACTTCATCACTAGAATAAGCGTTTATATCATAATCCAGTCTAACAAATGTCTGCTACAGATTTTAAATTATGTATTCCTCTTTTTAGATTCCGGGTTAGAATTTATAGATTATGTTAATTGAGAGTTAAACCAACCCTCTTTCACCAATTAAAGCAACTAATAATAACTTGAAGAATGAAGTTAACTGACAAATTTTACATTTGTCAGTCAGCCTACTTTACATTAATTCATAATTATTCCATAATTTCCAGTTAACTAAGTATTGTAAAACCAGGCCTTAATTTATAATAATATTGATTGCGATTTCAAAAATAAAAAAAAATAGTACGTGTACCTCGTAGTAAAGGCACATTCTCGGACTTCAATGCTTGTTGGCATAGGCTTAACGCCTCGACCAACAATTTACATCGTGCACATTTACATTGTGCAATTAAAAAACGTTGAACTTTTTAAAATCCTATGTAAAATCGATATAAAAGGGAGAGATAAAAAAATTCAATAAATTTTGTTTCCTTGTTGCTTAAAGGAGGAAGATATTTACAAACGCTTTGTAATGTCCAAAATAATCAGAGTTAAATCACCTATGCCAGGGCTCGTCATTAAAGGTTTCGAATTTTTTTGAACACAAATAAACGACTTACGTTAATGTAGATAGATAAAGTAGGTAATTTAATTTAATATTTTATTTTTATAGATATGTATATCAAAATAATAAGAATTATCATAGAAGATTATTTCTGATATTAGAAATAGAAGATAAATATTGATGGGAAAACGACATTACCGCTGTCTGTAGATTTTAAGAAATTAAAAAACAATAATATGCAAAAAAGTTCGTCTTAGATTTTTGCCCTATTTTTTCAGATGAAAATAAGAGAAATATGGCAAAAAGGTCAAAAAAATGTTCTGGAAAATCCGCCTGCTTTCTTTTCTTCCAAAAAGTAATTTTCTATGAAAACGTATGTTGAAAAGTAGCAATGCAACACACACCTGCTGTTGCAGGTTGCAAGAGATTTGTAGTAATTTAGAGGATTTTTGTAGTTTATTTAAAACGTATACGTAAATACAATTTCGTTTTTGTTTTTGTTCTCTTTTAAAGAACCGAAATTGGACATATTTCGTCCTCTGAAATCAAACGCAGTATAACGTTTTTCCAGACAGCTAAATTGAAATGAAATATCTGTAAACATTTTTCTCTAACAAAATCGAGAACAAAATATATGAAAACGTTTATTTCGGAAACATAATATTTTGTTCGTTAGGGTACGAAACGAAACATAGTATAACGTTTTCCAGTGAATGAATTTGAGAACGAAATACCTGAAAACGTTTTTCCACAAAAGCAAAATCGAGAACGAAATATGTGAAAAGTTTTTTTCACAAGCAAAATTGAGAACGAAATACGTAATAGCTCTCGAGAACGAAATAAATAATGTTACTCTTGAGAAGGAAAGTGGAAACGAAATGAAACAAAGCAAAACAAGTTATTTCCTAAATCCAGGTTTTCAACTATAAACTGTTAGTGGGATGTACATGAATTCCTTTTGTGTTTTTATAGCATGGACTAACAACACAACTGTATGTGTCTATAAACTCTGCATTAAACAGGGTGATTCAGAAATAATTATTCATGATCATCTTTACTTCCACACTAAAAATTTGATACCTCCACATCAGCACAGATTTATATCTTGGCGCTCCACTACTTCGAACCTTGTGGAAAAGACACAATATATTTCTGAAGTATTAGATAAGGGAAATCAGTTAGACGTCGTCTGTACTGATTTGTCTAAAGTTTTCGACCGGCTTGACCACAAATTGTTACTATAAAAATTAGATGCCATTGGTACATCTACAGCTTTGTTGGAACTTCTTAGATACTATCTCAATGATAGATCTTCGTTTGTTCAATACAGGGGTTTTAAATTAGAAAAGTTTTCACAATCATCAGGAGTTCCACAGGGTTTGATTCTTGGGCCGTTATTCTTCGTTATTTTCATTAATGATATAACACAATTATTTGATGTCAATTACTTACTATATGCTAATAATTTTAAAATATGTACTGAAATCAAGTCAATTTCAAATTGTATAAAATTGAAAGATAATTTAATTAAATGCTTGGTGTGAAAATAATTATCGACCTTTAAATATCAGTAAATGTCCTATTCTCGGTGTAAAAGTACCTACTGAAGTGTTTGAGTATAAGCTTGACAAAGTCGTTTTAAATAGGGTTACACAATTTAAAGATCTTGGCGTTACCTTTGACTACAAATTGTCATTCGAGGAATATATTCGTGTAGCCACTCAGTCTGCATATAAGAGCCTAGGTTTTGTAGTGCGTAATGCTAAAGACAAAAATCGTTTTCTAATTTCATTCCGCACTTATTCGCAGGGCATATCCTGACCTATTGACCTATAAGAAAATGATCAGAACAAAGGAAAATAATGCTAGACAAGTACTGAGACCCAAAGTACCATGCAGTGTTTTGTTCCAAATTTTGTTCTCGGCAGTAACATTATTATGTATTTCGTTCTCAAAAGTAAACGTTTCCATGTACTTCGTTCTCAATTTAGTTCTAGAAAGAAACGTTATCATGTATGTTGTTCTCAGAAGTAACGTTATTATGTATTTCATTATTCACTTTGTTACGGTTTTAATTTTTTTCTTGGGAACAAAAGTAGAAGGAACGGGTTTTCGTTTTTTGTACTGAAAACCTTTTCGGACCCTGAAAATCAGAACACCACAAGGATATTGTAGAGATACAGGGGATAGTACTCCTGTATCCTTAGAATAACTTTGTGTGAAAAGTGGCTACTTGGAGACAACGGCACACATTCAATATCCGAGTATACAGGGATTCAGTTTTGGATTTACATTTTTAGTTAAATAAAATTAGGATGTTATGCTATTGTAATTTACATTGTAATTTTTTGGATAAATAATGCAATAATAATAATTAATAATATTTAGTTCAAAACAGAAATAAACATGATTACAAATGGATCAATATTTGCAGAAAGGGCTTTATAATTATATTTTGGTCCAAAATGGCATGTCAAAGAGTTTCAAATATTCATGTTTGGTTTAAGCGACCGCAGTCAATGATTCGAAACACACACATACTTACATATAATTATTCATGTTAACTTCTATGTTATAGGAAGAACTAACGTTGTCCCTACAAACTACTAGTAATAATGGTATGCTAATGTATATACAAAAACGACCGTTAAAGTGCATTCTCTATAAGCACGAAGTAATGGAATGCATCATTTATAGGCGTTGATATCAGTTTTGAAAGGGATACTTACTTATTTCAAAAAAATATACAGTTGCGATAAATATTGTTAAAAGTGAAGCAAAAATGAAGTTTGCTACTATTTGTTCAGATCTGACCCACTATATGCCTTATATATCCGTCTATGTACAATTTAGAACTTTCTTGAATATTCCTGACTCTTCTCGAACAATACTAGATCCTTCTTTATAACTTCAGACGACCTTGGCTATTTAATTTAAGTGTTAAAACCGGTAACGCCAACTCTGGGCATACTTTGAAACTATCACAGCCCATTGGCGTAACAATGCGTTTCAAATGTATTGGAGGGCTCAATACTTTCGTTCACTTAGAAATAGCAAAGAATTTATTTAATAATTATGTACTCATTTAGGTCTATGATGTATCCTCTTATGTTATTATAACAGGGTTGTTACAACTATTATCCAATCAGAAACCGCTCTTTGAAAAATCTTTATATCTGATTGGCTATAACCCTTAATGTTACTATTGTAAATGACTTAATGAAATTTAAATACCTTACATTGAGAAGTTTTGAAGTTTTGCTAAGTTATATTAAAAAAAGCCCACTTTTTAAGGAGATTTTGACCATACCAATAGTTAATCCCTTATATCTCTGAAAATGTGCATTCTATGTAAATAAAATTTTAGATATCGATAAAATATATCTTTTATACATTGCATTTTTTTCAATTATTCATTTTAAAATTTCGGAGTTATTGACAAAAACGTGACTTCATGCTCATTTAGTTATTTAAAAAATCTTTCATAAAAGTTTAAGTTTATGAAAAACTTATGTGAATACTAGTTACGAGACATCGAATTAATGTTTTTGAATCATTTTTACTTCCTAAAAATGTACAGGGTGGCCAAAAATTATTTTTCAATTAAGAACTTTTTAAATTGAATTCCTCAATTTTTTCAAATTTATTAAATTTAAAATATTTCGAGTATTACAAAATAAATTTTAATAAAGTGAAACTTGTAGACATGACCTTTGTTTTGGGCGAGTTAGACAGAATTTGTTTGCTTACCAATAGAATTTATAAGCAAAGGTATCCTGAAAGAAGGATTCCTGATGTTAGTTGCTTTCAAAACCTTCTCGATAGATTTTTGGAAACTGGAAATGTTGAATATAAAAACGTAAAAGAATAAAACGTGTTGTGAACGAAGAATTTGAGTTTTCTGTGGTGCTGGCAACGGTTGAGAATCCCCATATTAGTCAGAGAGAAGTGAGCTCATTCGTAGGAATATGTTGATCGAATCTTAAAAACAAATAAGTTTCTTGCATATCATATTCAAATGCACCAGAAACTATCTGATGACGATTTTCAAAGGCGTCTACAGTTTTGTAATTGGACCAGAGATAAAATACAAGATGTCACCTTCTTCAGTAATGTTCTATTCACTGATGAGGCAATTTATTATAGAAATGGATTTGTTAATAGGCACCATTTCCATTATTATGCTTCGGAAAATCCTCACTTTTTAGGCTAGTTAATAATCAGCACAGATGGTCGATAAACGTTTGGGGAGGAACTATTGGAGAACATGTAATAGGGCCACATTTCTTTGAGCTGGAGCTACTTCATTTTCTGGAAAACTATCTGCGACAATTATTATTGGTCAATCTTCCTGAAAGGATTCGAAATAGGATGTAGTTTCAGCAAGATGGTGCACCATCACATTATTTAAGTGCAATTAGAGACCACTTAAATAATACCTACTCACTTCAATGGATTGGAAGAAATGGACCCACTAAATGGCGTGCTAGATCCCCAGATCATACAAAAATGGATTTCTTTTTATGGGGATATGTGAAGGAAATTGTTTATAAAGATACACCAACAACATTACAACATATGAAGGAAAGGATAATCACTGCTTTTAGATCTATCACACCGAAAATTTTAGGAACAGTAGAAACCTAATTTCAAAAGCACATAGAGACGTGTGTCAATCAAAATGGGCAACATGTGGAGCACTTATTATAATTTTTTCTAATGAATTATTTGAAGAAATCGCTATTTTTTTAAGGTTATTCTTGAATTTTGTACTTATTGCTCAATAAAACGAAAATGGTTGAAATTAGCCATAGGGAAGTATTTATAAAAAATGTTCGTTTTTCATTTCTACATCACATCGTTGAAAAATATCCATTGGAAAAAATTGAAAAAAATTCAATTTAAAAAATTTTTAATTGAAAAATAATTTTTTGGCCACCCTGTACATTTTTAGGAAGTAAAAATGATTCAAAAACATTAATTAGATGTCTCGTAACTAGTACTCACATTTTCTTAAAACCCATAATTGTGACTGGTGATTTTTTCAATATGCATCTGCAGATGGCATTATTTCAGCAAAAAATTCATTACATCCAAGTGGTTGGGAGATAGTCAATAATAATAATATAGAAATTAATAGAGTCTAGAAAGAGGCTACAAAAAATGTACTGATATACATAGCATTCCATTTACAAAAAAAGGCATTTGATCACGTAATTTCGTCTTGGCTCGTCCTGTATATTCGAAAATAATTTTCAGTTATAGACCTTTTTAAATAGTTTACTTGCATTTTTTTCTTAATTTCTACCTATCGTAGAACTCGAAATATCGAAGTCCGACGCACTATTGCCCCACCCGGTATAAGGAATATAAAAAACGCCATAAAATCACCCAACGAAGATGTCGCCCAGCGACATCTTTGTCAGCCTATTTATCGGGTGTTGCGTCGTTTTTTATTTCCTAATATATCAAATAAATTGTACCTGTTAGTTTGTGATGAATTTAAAATATAATGCACGTGTTTATAACTTCGTGTTTGTTAATTATTGTATTTATCAATATTTTTCATATTCTGTTTAACACCAGCAACACTGATACCATAAGGACTAATAACTAATAAATAATAACTATATGAATAGAAGTATATAATTACTTACTGATGAGCTATTATATTTATATATCATTTTTAAATATCATAATGCTACCCATTTAAAACAGTAAAATATTTTGTTTTCGATTCTTCGTTTCAGACAATCCATCACTCCATGGAGAATATATCGTTGTATAAAGGAATAAATCAAAATGTCACAAAATAAATTGAAACCATAAGGAGTTTTGTTATTTTACAAATGATAGATACATTCTAATATCTTTAGAATTCCTACAGATATTTTAGTAAACACTTTTTTGCATACACATATTTCCAAGCGTATCACTTTAAACGGACTGTTGTTGTTTCATCATTGTCATTAATGTTATTATGACTTAAATTATTTATTATTAAATTTCAATACTATGCCATGTATACTATGTGAAATTAAAATTGCATAACATGGCAAAAATAGGTCTCAAAAACTAATTAGTGTAAGAGAGAAATAAAAAATGAGATGAGAAGAATGAATGTGAATGGAAGAAAATAGATAACGATAGTAGAGAGAGAGACAGACAGATTATTTACAGGTAGTTACTGTAATAAATAAATACATCTGAGCATCCTAATTGCTAGTTAACCCAAGTTTAATAATAAAAATGCATAGTTACTAAAGATATAAGAGGTGCCACTCCAATAAAACGTAGGGCCGCTTCTCGTCATAATTAGTTTACGTAGACAAGCCCCACGACATCTTAAACAATCAGACATGTGTACTGCTCTTGACACCGAATGCACAGTGCCAACTTTACGTGTGCACCAGGCCCACTTAAAGAGCTTCAGGATAATACCGGGAGTGCAATGGGCACTAAAACGCGAGGTCTCTCTCAAGTATTACCTCCAATAATTCAACATAAACATAAACCCCTGTGAATAACTCCAAGAGTGCAATGGACACCAAAACTCGAGGGTCCTCCCGTGAGCTACCACCAATAACAAATGATTCACCAGGCGGACCAGGAGTGCAATGGGCACCAAAACTCGAGGGCCCTCCCAAGAACCAACCAAGCAACAATAATAATATCCCCGGTAACACCAAGAGTGCAATGGGCGCCAAAACTCGAGGTCCCTCTCATGAGTTACCGTCAACAAAACAACAAAACATACTAGTACTAGTCGTGAATCCAAAATGGGTATCATCTCCACATTCTCCAATACAGATGATCTGTATGGTGAGCAAAACAGCACTCATGTATATCATATGCACGCCAATGCGTACCTGGCTTTCGCATTTAACGTTAATATTTAATGACTTTCTTAATTAATCATATGCACGCCAATGCGTACCAGACTATCACATTTAAAATTAGTATTTAATGACTTTCTTAATTAATCATATATCTCAAGCAAATACCACTCTCAATACAAATGTATATCAAAGTTATTATGCAAAACTAGTAAGAATGCTCAGTGATAAACTCACCCTTAATTATGTTGCAACAAACTATACACACGGCACACACTTTAAACAGACCTAATCTTGTTAGCGGGTTAACACTCAAATGAAACCAAAGAAACATTGAGAGCCCAATATCCGTAGTTCGATATTCGTCTTAGACATAACATTACATCAGGCCCTTGGCTAGTGTCGCCCAGAAAGATAAACAAACTTGAGTGGATGGTATTCATTGAAATATTTTAACTGAGGATCATATACAACATTCGTACTAATAAATTAAAATATTTCTTACATTCGGCCATCCTGAAATTCATCTCGTCCCGAGGTGCTATTTACTGGTCGCTTCCTCCATCCGTAGAGGGCTCGACTCCATCCTCTCCACTCTCACTGCCAGTGTCATCAGAAATTCCACCCGGTGTCGCCCAAGGTTTCATATGGTTAACCGCCACAACTCTATCATATTTTGCACTCCGGAGTGTACGCTGAGAGCCACTCATATCCCGTACCACATACCGATCATTTGGTAACACAGTTTTCACGCCAAAAGGTCCACTATAAGGTGGCATTAGCTTACGGCTTGTCCCCTGTGCCGTTTTGGCTTTCCCTACCACCACCAGATCACCTTCCTTATATTTTCGGGGTCGCTTTCTCTTTTTGTCGAAAATCTTCTTCTGCCTTTGCTGGGCTTCAACAATCTTTTCTGAAGCTACCTTCCGTTCCTCAATCAAATCGTGAACAATTGAGGGGATTTGAGCCACTTCATCACGTAGAATTGCGTCGACACCACTTCTTGGTGAAAATCCTAGCAGCATCTGGCTGGGTGTCTTGCCAGTCGATTTACTTACAACGTTATTGATGGAAAATTGCACCTGTCGAACTTTCTCATCCCATAGATCTTCCTCTAAAGTCGATGTCATTAAAGCACCCAATATGGTCCTGTTAAGCCTCTCTACTTGACCGTTTGCTCTGGGTGTCGCAACGGCATTTAGAACGTGACGTACGTTATTCTGTGAGCAAAAAATCTTTGAATACGTTTGCTGTGAAACAACTACCTTGGTCCGATATTATGATTTTTGGTACACCATATTTTGCGAATAGGTCTTTGAAATAGCCGATAACATGTTGAGCCTTTGTAGTCTTCACTGCTTTTAGAAATACAAATTTGGTAAAGGAGTCAATTCCTGCAATTATATAGGCATTACCCTTTCGGCTTTTAGGGAACGGGCCTAAATGATCGACATGCAGGGTTCCTAATGGGTCGGTTGTTTTAATTGGATGCAGAAACCCTTCTTTCTTTCCGCTGTTTCTTTTATTGTAGATACAAGGTATGCAACAAGATATATATTGCTCTACATAATTGCGCATTCTCGGGAACCAATAATGTTCGCACAGTCGGTGAAGTGTCTTTTCCACAGCAAAATGTCCAAAATCGTCGTGTGCAAATCTTACGACTTGATTTCGCATTCCTCGGGGTACCACCCAAAGTATACCCTTTACAATGATACGGTAAACTCGCCCATCACGCAACGCATAATTTTTGTAAACATCTCGATCGTATTCAGTTTCTGGTGGTTTCGAAAGAATCTCTTTAATATGTTTTATTTTGTCGTCGGTGAGTTGACCTGATAAAACCCAATCTGCTTGCTCAATATGCATAACTTGATCGTCTGGCGATTTTTCGCTTGATGCTGGGTTTCTACTTAGAGCATCAACATGTTTCAAGCGATTGCCTGGTCTATATTCTACGTTGAAGGTATATTCTTGCAGCTGCAGCCACCATCTAGCGATCCTTGGTAATATATCCTTTTTTAGTACTGGTCGCCTTAAGTGCATTGCAGTCAGTAACTACCGTAAATTTTATGCCTATAAGGTACACCCGAAATTTCTTTAAACTTTCAACTACTGCCAAGGTTTCAAGCTCGTATGAATGATATTTGCTTTCGGCTTTGGTAGTCTGCCTACTGTAATACGTTACGGGATGGAGGCGCTCGTCTGGCTGTAGTTGTAGTAGAATTCCTGCGACTCCATGTGAACTAGCATCCGTATGTACCTGAGTTACGGCATCCGGATTAAATAGAGCTAATATCGGCCTACATGTCAGGCTGTCCCGTAATTTTTCGAAAGCATCTTGTTGTTTGTCTGTCCATTGCCACTGGACATCCTTCTTCATCAGTAGCGTCAATGATTTTGCTATGGCTGCATAATCCTTTACGAAATGCCTAAAGTATCCGGTTAGGCCAATAAACTGACGTACATTATGTACAGTAGTCGGCACCGGAAATTCGAGAATTGCTTTGGTCTTCGCATTACCCGGGTTAACCATACCTTCTGTAATCTCGAACCCTAAGTAAGTTACTGACGTCATTAGAAAGCTGCACTTTGCTAAATTTAAAGTTAAACCCTCATTCCTTAAAAGTTTTAAAACTGTTTCCAGATTTTCTATACCGTTTTCCACCGTTCTCGTATGGATGAGTAAATCATCTAAATAAACCGCTGCTATCTCCTTTGCAGGACTTAAAACCTTATTCATCAATCGTTGAAATACACTAGGAGCATTTGCTAAGCCAAACGGCATCCGATTAAATTCATATTGACCTTAAGGGGTGACGAATGCGGTGTAGCTCTTAGAATTCTCAGCCACTGGTATTTGGTAGTATCCTGACCTTAAGTCTAAACTTGTGAAGAATACGCTCCCGTGCAGTCGATCCAACTGATCATCTATTCGAGGTAGCGGATATCTGTATTTAATAGTCATAGAGTTTAATTTCCTATAGTCAATACATAGTCGATCCTCACCATTTTACTTTTTCACTAGCAACACCGGCGATGCGTAAGGAGAACTTGATTCCCGTACTATGTCACTACTCAAAAGTTCACCGATCATAGTTTTCACGGTGTGCTGCTCACTAGCTGACATGCGATATGGACGATAAGTAAATGGTTTATTGCTGTCCAGTTGTATTTCTAGCTCCGCAGACTTTGCGCAACCCAACTCACTGTTGTCTTGGGAAAAGCAATCCCTGTACCGTTGCAATAATGTGATTAAAGCTTTGCGCTGTTGGATACTAACTGTACCCACATTGATGTCCATCACTGATAACTCTGGCAAACTGCTAGCCTCTACTCGCAGAATCTGATGCGATGAGTTTGAGACCGGTTCGGGTATACATGCCCATCCCCGAACTAGCGGCTTTGATTTCGTGATGGTTATGTCGTTGTCCGATAAATTGATCAACGGTAACATGGTTTCACGGCCTGGCTGTAAGCTAAGCACCGTTCTAGGCACACAATATTCACTACCCTCCTTTAATCTAAAACTAGCCTCCCCCAAAAAGATCCCCCTTTAAATTCGTCATTCTTATCTTCCACCACTACATTTACTAAATGACCCTTTGGGATTATTGTTGACTGTTTTGCCCACAATGTAACTTTATTAAGTCTTGGAAAAACGTCTCCTATTGAATTGATGTCGCCCTTGGTAATTACTAAGTGTCTGTGGTCCTTGACAATAAGTACGGCCGGTAACTCGGTAAAAGTTCGGCCCACTAATACGGGTACCGCTTGAATACTGTCCGGACCAACGTTAGCACTAATCTTAGCTTCCATACTATCTATATTAATTTTAAAATTACACAGTCTCAATGATTCGGTCACCCCATTACCGTAACCACGAATTAAAGTACGTTGATTGGGATCATAATCTATATCTAATCGTAAAACTTCACCTAACTTAATAGCTACACAAAAACTTCCTTGATCAATATACGCCCTGGAGGGTTTACCATTAATAAGTATATCCTTATAATATTTTTGATTTGGTGAAACGGTAACGTGGTCAACTTTACTATCTAGTCATGCTACAGTTGATGTTTCTTTGGGTTTATTCTGCTTCAAATAGCAGTTTTTCTCCACATGGCCTCTACGGTTGCAGCTTCTACATAGTAGCTCTCGTTGAGAACAAGCATTGCTCTTGTGACCGTTTTTTCCACACTTAAAGCAAGTAATTGATGCCAAAGGCTTGAAACGCTTTTCTTTGTTGTTACGGTGATTATACTTAAATCCATGTTTTGGGGCGCTATGTTTGTAAGAAGAAGCGGGTAAATTATTCACCGTACTAAGATACATAAATAAAGATTCTGGGGTTTGATGATTTCCAGCCTTAGCACCGGTTTTTATTACCACGTCATCAATCCCACCAATAATGCATGACACAGCGTCGGACCCTAATATTTTACCTATTTATTTTATTTTAGGATCATCTCGTACTTCACGATCAAACTAGGTCATTTCGCCACCACATTGATTCTAAACAGTCATGAATTGAAGATCAATAAAGTAATTAATTGATTTTATATATTATTATAAACTGTCAATTGCCAGATCACATGAAATTCTGATCCCACTTCTGAAGTTTAAAATGAATTACTTAATTAATCATATGTACGCTAATAAAAACAAGACTATTACATTTAAAATTAATATTTAATGATTTCTCTAATTAATCATATATCTCAAGCAAATACCACTCTCACAAATATGTATCAAAGTTATTATGCAAAACTAGTAAGAATGCTCAGTGATAAACTCACCCTTTAATTATGTTGCAACAAACTATACACACGGCACACACTTTAAACAGACCTCCAATCTTGTTAGCGGGTTAACACTCAAATGAAACCAAAGAAACATTGAGAACCCAATATCCGTAGTTCGATATTCGTCTTAGACATAACATTACATCAGGCCCTTGACTACTGTCGCCTCCAGAAAGATAAACACACTTGAGTGGATGGTATTCATTGAAATATTTTAACCGAAGATCATATACAACATTCGTACTAATAAAATAAAATATTTCTTACAATATGAACGCAAACATATCGCACAGTGGTATATGAACGCATGTGAAATACCTTTAAGAAAAATAAAAATAATTCTAACCCACAACTTCTAAACTATCCATTTTTATTATATAAGTAAATCCATTAATTTTAACGTCACGCGATTTCACAACGCCATTAGCCATTACAATATGAAATTTGATACTTCGACATTCAGTTTTTTCTCATTGAAAGCAAAAATACATAAAACAAAAAAATCGTAATTAAATGTGACGCTTCGACCGCCTTTGAGTAATAGTAGGATCTATATTAAGGCCACTGGCTTAACATTACAGAGTGTAAACAATGGTGTCATGAATGAAAATAAATAATCTATATTTATGCTGGATTATATAAGAGCTTTTTAGGATCGTGAATTTAGCAGAATAACTTTGAAAAATAAAACCGCGATATGCTTAAGTTTTGTAGCTAATTATTTGCTAATTACCAAGAAAAATTTTTTTGCTGTTATTTCTTTTAAAATATTTTAGAAAATTGTATTAAGTTCGCGTAAAGTTAGTTGAACAACTATATCGAAAATAATATTTTCATAAATATAAGTAGCTCAAAATTTGCCGCTAATTAATTGCTCATCAAGGTCACGTAGATAAACTTTTTTTTAACAGGAAAGTTTTCTCAGACGAAATATGTAACTTCATTACTAAAAAAATTATAATAATTAGAACTAGCGGTGCAAAAAATAAAACGCAGTTAGAGCATCTAATTCAAAATACTTCCTCTAATATAAGCAAAATTTTATGCAGCATCTATTGTTGTGCAATACATGAAAGTACAAAATTTATACTTTGACCCGTTAAAGTTTTACACTAACTTCTTATAGTCAGAAGTAGGGCTGGGATTAAATATCGACATATTTGTAAAATTTATCGATACATCGAATAATGACAACTAAATATAAATCGAGTCATAACTTTCAAATCGATGCCGATAACTGTCGATATATTGTTATTCATTATTACAAAAACTGTCAATGTTGGATAATCAATTGACATATCGATAACTATCGTTAATTAATGAGATAAGTTATTTTATATCTTGAAAAAATGAACTATCCTTTAAATCAATGAAGAAGATCCCTGTTGAAAAAAA